>PVIJ01006826.1:0-88163 GCA_004024925.1 Scalopus aquaticus
CCCCGCCTCCTGCGTACGGGGTGACGCAGCACCCGCCCCGCGCCCCGCCCGCCCCGCGCTCCCGACGCCGCCGCCGAGACCCGGCCGGCTCCAGGGGGCCGCTAACGGTCCCGCGCCCCTCGGTGTCCTCGCGCCCCGCACCCCGCGCCCGGCCGCCCCGGCGGCGCCGGCGGGGTGGGCGCGATGGGGGCGGCGGAGCCACTGCGCTCGGCGCTGTGGGTGAAGCAGCAGCGCTGCACCGTGAGCCTGGACCCCGCGCGGGCGCTGCTGCGCTGGTGGCGGAGCCCGGGGCCCGGAGACTGCGCCCCCGGCGCGGGTGAGTGTCGCTGCGGCCCGCAGCCCTCCGGGGGACCGCGCCCGGGCCTGCGCCGCCGGGGTCGGGCTGGCGCCCGGGCGCGGGGGTGGGGGCGCGTGCCCTGCCACGGGGCCGCGGTCGGGCTGGCGCTGGGTGTCCGCGCTCCAGGACCCAGCGGCGGGTGGACGGGCCGGGGGCGAAGGGAGGGGGGGCGGCGGGAGGCCGGTGGCTGCGGCGGGCAACCCCCCCCAGAGGGAGGCCACCGGAGGTCGTGCGTGGCCCTGGACCCAGAGGTGCAGGCGACCTTCTGCAGGGCGCCCGCTGGGCACCTGGGTCATCTGGGCCCGGGCGCTTGCCCCCCCATCCCAGCGTAGCCCAAGAGCAGATGCACTTCAGCCGGGTCCAGCCTTCCAGAGAATGGGATCCCCTGCGTAAATAGCAGGAAGGGGCTGGGCCTGGGGGCCAGTCTGGGTGCCCCAGGCTGTGCGCGGCAGCCACCAGCCCTGGGGACTTGGATTTGGGGAAGGGCAGTTCAGATGAAAACGGAAAGGACACACCCTCCGGGCCCCCTGCAGAGAGGCAGAGCCCGCAGTGTCATCTGATCCCAGAGGAGGCTGGATGGCGAGGGGAGGCCCCTCAGGGGAAGCCGGGGGCTGCGTGGGCACCCCTTCATTTGTCTTTCCCCACTGTTTACCAAGGGCCTGTTGTGGGGGCTTGGCAGTGCTGCCGCCCTGGCCCCATGCCTGTGACTGCATCCCTGCTCCCACCAGGCCTTCCCCTTGGGGGCCAGCACCCAGGGGTGCGTGTCTGCGGGGGCTCCCTGTTGTTCTCACTCACGTGGTGGCCTTCACCGGAGTCCAGCTGCCACCCCAGGGCCTCGGGGCCGCCCGCCTGCCCGGCCCTGCGTGTCCCTGCACGTCTCCAGCGGCCGTCCTACAAGCCCCCGTCCTCTGCGGCTTGTTCAGACTCGAGGGCCCCACCGCGGCTGCCCGGACGGCCCGTGGGGAGGCTGAGCCCCGGCGGGCTTACGTCACTGGCCCCACCGTTAGTGGTGGAGCTTGGGGTACCCCTGCAGCCACCGCATGTGTGCGGTGTTGCCTCCTGCAGGCCTGAGGGGCCGTGGGGACCTGGCTGGACCCACCGTCCAACTGGGGGTGGGCCCCTGGCCGCCAGCCGCTGTCTCTGATTTGCGGTCACCACGCTGTCCTGAGGCCGCGGCTCCGCTGGGCTGCCAGCCTGTGTGGGCTGCGGGTGTCTGCGCGTCCCATCGGGCAGGTGGGCTGTCTCCCGGCCTCGAAGCCGCTTTCGTTTTGCTTCCCTGGGGGCCTGCTGACTGGTGGAGGGCCACGGGAGCCCTGTGGGGCGTCCCCCCACACCTGCCGGGCCCCTCCATGCTCTCTGGGTAGCGTGGGGGACCAGCGCTGCGCCCCAGGCAGTCAGGCCCTATGGAGGGGACTCTGCTCTAGGTCAGCAGGGGCAGCGGGGCAGACGGTTGCCATTAAATTAGTGAGGGGGTGGCTGTGCCCAGCCTCCCGCACCCCCATGTGTGTCTGCACATCCTGGGTGCATATTGGCTGGAGGGGGAGCCGGGGCCAGGGCTGCTGAGGAGGCCTCGCGGGGCCAGAGAGGGTGGCTGGGGCGGGTGCGGGTGCCGGTCCTGCCACCTCGCCCTCCTGTCCTGATAAAATCACCCCTGTTTTCGAGGTGGAGCTGGAAGCCCAGTTGCCCGCAGGCGAGGCGGGAGGTGCCAGTCCCGGGCCGCTCCACCCTCACGGTCAGCCTGCCCTCTGGTGCAGCTTGCAGGAGTGGGGGCAAGCGTGTGCGTGCACGTGAGTGTGTGCATGTGCACATGTGTGCACGCGTGTGCGGCTGGCACTGAGGACCTGGTGCGGCGCCCTGCTGGGTTTGACAAGTGTGTCCCTTCCCGGCAATACCTCTCCAGCCGCAGACAGCTTGAAGTTGTTCTCCCCTGTGTGTGTGTGTGTGTGTGTGTGTGTGTGTGTGTACACACACAAGAGCTGGGGTGCAGGCCAGAGGTGCGGAGGGTTAAGAGGACTCCCCAGAGACAGAGTGGGGAGCAGAATGGGTGGATCCACTGAAACACACTGCTGAGGGGCAGCGGGGAAACAGGAAGGGTCTGCTGTGCCATGTTGGGAGCTCCCCGGCCAGGGATGGGACTCAGGCGGCAGCATTGACAGCTGAGACTCTACCTCTGCACCGCCAGGGAGTACCCCCCAAAAGCAATCGGGTTGATTTACTGGAATGGAGAAACAGAAAAGGACGAGGGCAATGGCCCCAGCCTTCCGCCACGTGCAGGCCCAGGAGCGAGCGGGACACGCGGCCGCTCTCCGTGGGGCTCTCCAACGCGCCTTTATGTGGACTGGAAAGTGTGACCCCAGGGGCTCAGCCCCGCCCCGCTTGCCCACCAGCCGCTCTCTGACCTGGGGGTCCTGTGAGGGTCCTGCAGAGGCACCCGCCTGTGTCCCGCCTCCTGGTCTCGCCCCAGTTTGGGGGTCCTCACTGCGCGGGGCTGGGCTGGGCGGGCCGCAGCGACCTTGGCCTCTCACGCAGACTCACAGGGAGCAGAGCTCCCGGGAGCGCCCTGGGCCCCGGCATCCCCTTGCAGTGGGCACCTGGCTGCTGGCCGTGAAAGGGTCTCTGAATGGAGTCAGACGGACTGGAGATTTGTGGGCTAAAAATTAGCTTTTACAAGCCGTCAGTGGAGAATTCAGACCTGGAAGGGGAGGCGCTCTCCGGGTTGCGTAACTGAGGAAGTTTGGATTTCCCCTGTGCCTTCCTGCGTGACCCACAAACAGGAGCGGCCGGGGAGTTTGCGGCAAACAGGATGGACCCGCGTTCAAGTGCGATGGAGAGGAGCCCGGCCGGGTGGGGGTTTCTCCCCACTACCCCCTGCCCGCCTCATCCCTGCGGGGCCGGGCTCCTCTCCAACCGGACCCCATCTTGGGCTTGGGTCGAGTCCTGCCGCCCGCTGTGACTCCCCGCTTCGCGTGGGGGGTCCCCTTCTCTTTGCTCCTTGTCTGTCTTGTCCCTGTGGGGCCAAATCGGCTTGGGCCAGTGTCGGGGCCCCTCCTCCCCGCCTTCATGTGGCCTGGAGGTTCGGTGCCCCCTACCCCAGCCGGCAGCCCTGGTGCATAGCGGGATCTGGCCGCCTGGGGGCGCTCAGGGCTCCATTTTCGCTTTCCAAACACCTCCCCTTTCTCTTCGGCCCTACTGTAGGCTGGAGTGGCTGGAAACTGGGTGGTTTGTGGCAGCCTCCTACATTCTACACAATCCAGACACAAATCCCAGAAACGCCAGAGGGCTGAGCAGCAGGTGCCCGCAGCCTGCACCTCTCTGTGTGGGGACGTCAGCCCAAGTGTGCGTGGGCTCCCTGCAGGGCGCCTGCCCGGCTTTCCGTGGCTCCGGACGGGCACTCAGGCTTACGTCCGCGTCGCAGTCGGAGCGGGTGGCTGGACAGCTTTGTCAGGTGCCGTGGCTGAGCAGTGGCTGCGCCGTCCTGACAGGTGTAATTGTCCCACATTATTCCAAGGTTAATTACTTGTTACTCTAAAGTAGGTCAGCAAACTTTTCCTTAAAGGGCCAGATGGAGGCTGGGCAGGGCTCCTGGCCGGGACAGCCTCGGGGTGTGTCCGTGGCGTGTGGGGCTGCAAGCCGCCCAGCTCTGGTCATGAAGCAGTGGTGGCTGGACCGGCTGCCGGGAGCCCACCCAGGCTAGATCTTCGTGAAGGAGTTACAGAGCCGTGTATTATAAAAGCAGCTGATCCAGGTAGTTAACGATCCTTTGACCTTCAGAACAAACAGCTCTGGTCACCTGAACGAGTCTCCCAGCTATTCAGGGGATGCGCCTGGCTGAGCCCTCATCTGGGGTACACTAGAAGCAGAAAGCCCACCCACCGGGCAAGCTCACACCTCCTCTGAGGGGCGCAGCAGACGTTGCAGGCTGATGTTGGGCTGGGAGGTGGCTGGCTCCTTTCTCTCCAGCAGTTGCATAGCCACCTGTCCACCTTCGTCAATGAGTCTGAGTTTTGCAAGCGGGCCTGAGCTGCTGTTGTTGGGCAGGGTGTTGGGTGGTGTGATTGGATCCAGTCTTGGTGTCGCGTTCTCTCGTGTTCCTGCGATTTCTGTCCAGTAGTTGTGTCCACTTTGAGAGGTGGATGTGAAAGTCTCCAGCTCTAACTGCCGTCTTCTCTGCTTTGCCTTGCAGTTCTGTTTTTGCCTTACGTGTTTTCCTGCTGGGTTGTCTGAGGCGTATGTGTTGAGGATAGCCCCGTCTTCGATTTGCGCTGGCCTTTTCTTTGTACTCAGTACTACTGTCCATCCCTGTCGCTGTCTTTGTTTCCTTTTCAGCACAGCCTCTCCTGCCTTCTTTTGACTATGTGTGCTTTTGTGCCATGTCTTCTCTGTCTGTTGCTCTCGATCTCCCTGCATTATTGGATTTGAAGTGAGTTTCTTATGGACCACCTGGAGTTGAGTCTGCTGAGCTAGCTCGATCATGGGAATGCTGATGTGTGAGAGCTTAAGTTTGTCAGTTCATATTCTTCTTTTTCCCACTTTATTTTTTTTTTAATTTCATTGCTGATTCGCCTATATAGGTTAATTTTTTATTACTGTGTATGTGGGGGAGGGGGCAAAATATCTCCACCGCTTTCAGTGTGTTGCTGTATGTCCCTTTAGGTGACCACCAAGGGTGTCTAACTAGACCGACCCGGCCTTGGGGAGGCCTCCCAGCCAGGCCCTGAAGTGTGGCAGCCTCTCTTCTGCTGTCGCTCACCCTCCTGCACTGGGGGTCTGGCCGTCTAGGGTGTCTCATCCGCAGACGCTTAGCGGCTCAGAAGCGTTGCGGTTTTATCTCCCGCCTTCAAATGTAATTTAGCACAGGCAGGAAAAGAAGAAAACTGGTTGCCCTTTGCTCCCTCTTCTGCCCTTCTTTCCGGGAGTCTTCTTTTATCCTTCCCTCCCCACGTCCTTCGCCCTCCTTCAGGACAGGACTGCTAGGCGCCAGTCCTCAGTTTCCCTCCCCTTAACGGTGTTGATCGCTCCTTTATCCCCAAGGGTTTTTTTCTGGGTATGGGATTCTGGGTTGCCAGTTTGTGTTTTTCTGGCTCCGAGGTTTCCGATGAGAAATACGGTCATTTGAACTGTTTTCCCCCCGTAGGTCAGGCCTGGTTCTCTCTCACTGATTTAAAAGGATTTTTTGGGTCTTTGGTCTGTAAAAGTTTGACAATGACGTGTCTTGGTTTGGATTTCTTTGCGTTTATCCTATCTGAGGCTCCATCTTCTGCCGTCACGGGGCTTTCTAACCGCGTTTCGGCGCTCGGCTGCTCCCTGGTGGGCCCGGCCCTGAGCCAGCCGGGTGTTCTGAGCCTGTTTTCCTCCGTCCCGCTGGACTGTGGCTTCCAGTCTGTGGTTTCCTCTGTCCCCACTCGGCCAAGCACCGCCCGCCAGCTTCATTTTGATTATTGTAATTTTCGGTTCTAAGATTTCTCCTGCGGCCTTTCTGTGTCCTTTCCTTTGCTGAGTCTTTGTTTCCATTTCTTACCTTTTGAAAGGACAGGTTTACTGGGAGGAGGAGGGGGGCGGCGCCTGCACTGTCTGCTCTAGGTGATGGCTGTCCTGGAGGCATGGACCCCAGCCCGCACGCCCACAGCCTGGCCACCGGGAGGCCTCTCCATCCTTTGGACGCCTGCCCAGGTCTTGCTTGCTACAGTGATGGATTTTCGGTGCAGCCTGGACATTCTGTCTCGTGTTACGGCGTTTCGGCCCTTACGTCAGTGTCTCGGTGGCTGGTGTCCTTGCCCCTGCGGGAAGGTGAGGGGCTGGCGCCAGGGGGCAGGGTTCCAGCTCCCTGCTCGGCCTCCACTGGTCCCCGACCAGGCAGGTGGGGTGCCTCCCAACCGCTGCCACCTGCGGGTGGGTGCCAGGGAAGAGAGGGCTGGCGCTCCCCCAGGCCTGCCCATAGCACCCCAGTGGGAAGGTGAGGGACCCCTGCGCCGGCTGAGGGGCCGGCTAGCCCGGGTCTCCCTGCCGTGAGGAGAGTGGCTTGGCCCCTGCCTGGCTGGCTTGGGCGTGGGGATCCCCGTCATGCCCCCAGGTGTGACCCCGGCCTCCTCTGGCTTGTGGGAGGCCCGGCGTGCCCGGGGGTGGAGCGCTCACTGTCCCCCCCCGCACGCTGCCCTTTCCTTGTCCTTTGTCCAGAGAATGACTGCTCTTGCTGGGGCCCTGCTTGCCCCCGTTGGCATTTCCAGATGCCTGCCTCCTTGGCTCGCGTGGGAGAGATGAGGCCATGGGAGACCCCGGCTGGGGCTGCCCCCGCCCTCGGGCCTTGTCTGCTGTGACCTCATGGGGGTCTCAGGCTGCCCGGGGGGGCAGGGGGGGAGGGGTGTCACAGCCGGGCGGGGGGTGAGGGAGGACTGGCGCGCCCCTCGAGGGGCCCTGCGGGCTGTCTCGCTGCTCCCCGGGGGGGCAGGGTGGGGCTGTGCCCCAGGGCGCTCTGTTTCTGGGGTCTCCCCATAGCTGTGGGCCCCAGAGGCGCGGGCAGGCAGGTGGGGGTGGCCGCGGGGACTGTGTCCTGCTTGCATGTCCCTGGAGAGAGTCGCACGGCCTGGGGGTCCCCTGGCTGCCGGGTCCCGCTGGGCTGAGGGCTGCAGAGGGGAGGTCGTCGCGCTGTTAGGACAGGGCTGTGGTGAGTCCCGCAGCTGGGCAGGCCTAGAGGGGCGGACACAGCTGCGTGGTGCTGGGGTGTCTTTTGTCCAGTCCCTGGAACGCGGCACGCGCCTCTAGCAGTGCTGCTCTCCCCTTTGTTTACAAGGGACGGGTGTGCTCCAGACCAGGCGTGACTGAGGCCGGAGAGCGGGGTGGGCACTCGCGCGGTGGACCCTCCCCGCTGATGCCCAGCCACCAGGGCGGTGGCCCTGGCTAGGCCCTGGAGGGCTGCTTGGGGACCGGAGCTGCTGTCCCCAGGATGTCCCTGTGAGGCGAGCGTCCCTCCCCGGTGGCCTGCGCGGATGGCCACTGTTTCAGGCTCACGTGTTGGCTTCACTCCCCATAGAACAGAGAAGCAAAACTGGGGGCCGGCCAGAACCAGACCCAGACAAGCCCAGAATCTGACTGAGGGATGGAGGTGGCGGGGAGGAGGGGCGGGCACAGCAGGGAGTGTGGTCTGGGGGCGGGGCGGGGGGGTTAACGGCGCCCCTGAGCCCTACAGAGCCGCAACACCGCCCCATGGACGCCCATGTGAGAGCCTGGAGGGCCTCTGGATCCTGGGCGGCCGGATGGGGCAGCCGGAGTCCTGAAGGCCCTGCCCTGTGTTCTAAGTGGGGAGCAGGGTGGGGGCGCCTTGCTCCTGGGTGGATAGGGTGGGGGGGCTTGAGCAGCGACCCATAGGGTGGGTGTCGCCAGCGGGCCCCAAGGCTGTCCAGGCAGAGCCAGTTGGTGCCCTTTAGCCCCAGGGGGCCGTGGTGGGCTTGAGCCCTGGGGGTGAGGCCGGAGCTGCTGTGGGAGGGCAGGGGCCCGGGGGCTCCTGGGTTGCTGAGCCAACGCTCCTCACCAGCTGGGGTGCAGGCGGTGAGGGGGCGTCTCTGGAGGAGGGCGATGGGCCGGGGTAGGCCTGGACGCGGAGGCTGGTGCGGAACGGCGCCCGCCCTCCCCTGCGCAGACCCGCTCCCCTGCGTCTGAGCTCCCGACTGAGCTCGGGCTGCTCAGCACGGTCTGCCCCAGGCGGTGGCACCCCCGGGGCCTTGCCCCAGCAGCCTGGCCCGGCTGGCATGGTGACAGTGCCACGGGCAGAGGTGGCTACAGGGCACAGCGGGCAGCGTGGGCCGTGCTGAGGTCAGGCGGGGCTGCTGCCTGGAGCAGCAGGGGCTGCGGGCGGAGGCCCTGGGCCCGTCCTTCAGGGAGTCCGGGGAAGCGGCCCGAGGGCAGGGCGACTCTGCTGGCCTCTTGCCTCCGTGGGCGGCCTCGGGACACCTTCATTGACCTCACACTCGCGTGGCAGGGCGGGAAGCCGCTGTGGGGCTGACGCTGGTGCGGGCGGGAGGTGAAAGCGCTGCGCCTGCGGCCTCTGCACACAAGGCTGCCGAGTCCCGGTGTCCCTGCGGGCGCCTGAGGGGCGCCTCGTATTACCCGCAGAGGCCTGGGGGCCCTGCCCTTGCCCAGGGGCAGGGGGGCAGGCGCTGGTCCCTGAGGCTCCTGGGGGTGCTTAGCCTCAGAGTCACGAGGTTGGGGCTCGGGTGTGGCATCGGTGTGCACAAGCGAGAAGCGGGCTCGGCAGGGACCCGGGCTGGATGCGGCTGCTGCGGGGTCCACATCCAGGGGCTGCGGCCGGGCGCCTCGTGGGGTCGGCGCTCTGGGACCCGAGCCCGAGCGCGTGGACGGCCGGGCGGCGGCAGGCTGACGGGGCAGTGCTGTCTCGCAGACGCCTGCTCGGTTCCTGTGTCCGAGATCATCGCCGTGGAAGAGACCGACAGGCACGGCCGGCGGCGCGGCAGCAGCAGGTGGCAGCGGATGGGGACCCCGTTCGCGTTCACAGGTGACGTGGCCCCCAGCCCGCGCCCCAGGCGGGTGTTCACGAGGGGGCCTCTGGGGCCACCTGCGTCCAGGGTGGACCTTTCTAGAAACTGCCCTCTGCTGCTTCCCTGAGTTCTGCTTTTCACGCATGTGGGGGTTGGGGTCGTCCTCTCCCCGTTTCCTTTACTCATTGTGGGGAGCGCTGGGAGATGGGGTCCTCTAATGCACCTCGAGCCTGTCTCCCCAGCCAGCGGAGCAGCTGCCCCACCCGGGGCAGGCGCTCCGGACGAGCTCGGGCCCAGCTTCCCCCGGCGGGGCCCGGCCACGGGTGCTGATGCTGCTCCCCACAGTGCACTGCGTGAAGAGGGCGCGGCGGCACCGCTGGAAGTGGGCGCAGGTGACCTTCTGCTGTGCCGAGGAGCAGCTGTGCCAGCTGTGGCTCCAGACCCTCCGCGAGCTGCTGGACCAGCTGAGTACGTGGCCGGCCCCGTGGGCCTGCCCACCGGGGTGTCTCCACCAGCCCGTCTGGGGTCGGCTGTGGTGCCTCCTTGCGGCTTCGACTTGTCCAAAATCTCCCTGAGCTGAGCAAAACAGCAGCGGGGGCGTCACCACGAGAACACGGGGTGGCCGGAGCCCTCGCTGGTGCTCAGGGCCCTGGCGGAGGGAGCCGGCGCTGCTGTCGGCCTGCAGAGCCGGGTGCCGCCCTCGGCGATGGGCCGTCGCTTCTCGGTGGGGGCGAGGGTGCCCCTTAGCGCTGCCTTTAGTTTAAATACCTGCCCGGGCCGCTGGGCCAAGTGCCCACCTGTGCCCGGTGCCCCCGCTTGACCTCCAGTTACGCTCGCCGCGATTCCCACGGGCGCTCTCATTTCTGTAGCGTCCCGGCCCAAGCACCTGCTGGTGTTCATCAACCCCCTGGGAGGGAAGGGCAGAGGCAAGCGCATCTACGAGCGGAAGGCGGCCCCCCTGTTTGCGCTGGCCGCGGTCAGCACGGACGTGATCGGTGAGCGGAGTCCAGGGCGGGGGTGGGGGGGCGACTGGGCGCAGCCTGCTGGCGCTTCATCCTCAAGAGGATTTTAAGCAAAATAGAAGGATTTTTTTTTTTTTAATCAAACCAGTACGAGAACAAAAGAGATTTTAGTCTTCTCTAGGCAGGAGGTCCCCAAGAACAGTAAGGAAGTAAAAAGGCAGCAATCAGGGAGATAAGATAATTGCTGGGGGAGACACACGTGCTTAGGAGGACTTAGAGGTTGTCCCGTCAACGGGACACTCAGCAGACGGCGCGTGTGCCCACCACGGGCGGCGAGGGCCCCGGCAGCCTCGCCAGGGCCGTGCAGCTCAAGATGGGGCGTCCCCGTCCCGGTCTCTGCGTCCTGAGCAGTCAGCCCAAGGCACCTGGAGGGGGACGCCGGGCCCTCAGCAGTCCAATCGCGAGGCAGAAAGTGGGGCTCCGGGGCCATGCAGTGGCCCCATGCGGGCCGGGGAGGAGCCCCGCCTCGTGTGGTGCAATGCCGCACGGGCTAGTGGGCTCCTGTTTTTGTTTACATTTGGTCGTTCTCTCAAATTTTGAAAGTATCTGAGGAGTGAGGAAGCGCGTCAGCTGTAGCGCCCAAAAGTCGCATTCGCTGGCGGCCCGGCCCCACGAGGTCGCCCGGCCCACGACGGGGCCTCGCCGGGTCCTGCCCAGGGGCGCGCGTCCCTTCCCGGAAGGGTTGCTTGGGGTTGTGGAGGGAACCCCCTGAAGGCCGCGGGCCGCCTCACGCTCTAAGCGGGGACCCTCAGGGCTGAGCCAGCTCTACAGCCCGACCTTGTCCCCCCCAGTCACTGACCGCGCGAACCACGCGAGGGAGGTGCTGTACGAGGTCAGCCTGGACAGATACGACGGGTGAGTCGGGCCCAGCTTCCCGGAGCGTCTCCTGGCTTACGGTCACGCCCGCTGCCCCCTGGGGGTAGCCGTCCCTGGAAATAGCCAGGTGCTGGGGTGACCGCCTCCCAGTCATTCGAGCCTGCGGTGGCAGCACCATCCCCTCTCGCCCGGATATCTGTGTGTTTCCCCAAACAAGGCGGCTCCCGGGACTCGGAGAGGCCTAAGCCAGGGCGACGACGGTCCTCCCCGGGTCGGGGAGCCTAGGCTTGGGCGCAGGACGGTCGGCCTCCCCAGGAGAGGAGTGGCCTGGAGCCCCGTGACCACAGCGTGGTCCACGGGAGGAGAGGGAGTCCCCGAGGGCGGGGGAGCCGGTCCCGAGCTGTGGGCCTGGGACCCCGTTGGAGGGCGGGGCTTCGGGCGGGGCAGCCGCGGTGGCGGCGCGGGGTGGGGGGGTGGGGGGGGGTCCAGGCTGCGTCAGAGCGGCGGGGCATGGGCGCTGTGGTGGGAACTGAGCCCTTGCCTGCAGGGCCTGCGCGGGAGGGGCGCATGGGGTGCTGAAACCGGGGCGAGCACAGCCGTGGCGTGGCCGGGCGGCCGCATGGGCAGCAGCCCTGGAGCGGGGGGCACGGCGCCAGCCTCTCTGGCCCGTCCTGGCGCGTGGCCGCATCGGGCCTTACCCTGCTCCCTCCGCAGCGTCGTCTGCGTCGGCGGGGACGGCATGTTCAGCGAGGTCCTGCACGGCCTGATCGGCAGGACCCAAAGGAGCGCGGGCGTGGACCAGCACCACCCGCGGGCCTCGCTCGTGCCCAGCGCTCTCCGCATCGGCATCATCCCCGCCGGTAGGCCCCGCCCCCTGCCCGCCGAGAATCCCCCGCGGCGCGCGTCAGCGGTGACCGGGCTCTCTCTGCGCTCAGGGTCCACGGACTGCGTGTGCTACTCCACGGTGGGCACCGTCGACGTGGAGACCTCGGCCCTACACATCATCGTGGGTGGGTCCTGCCCCAGGCAGGTCTCGGGGCCCCTGTCCTGGGGACCCTGCCCCTAGGGCGTGTCCTGGGATGGCGTCCGCGCTGTGCGCTCGGCCCACGTTTGGCCCTGCGGCGGCAGCAGCGGAGCTGTGGGTGGGCGTGGACGTGCGGCGGCCTCTGCAGGGGACTCACTGTCCATGGACGTCTGCTCCGTGCACCACAACGGCGCGCTGCTGCGCTACTCCGCGTCCCTGCTGGGCTACGGCTTCTACGGGGACATCATCAAGGACAGCGAGAAGAGCCGCTGGATGGGGCTGGCCAGATACGACTTCTCAGGTGCTCGGGGCCGTGGGTTTGGCCCGTGGGTCCCACGCGGGCGGGGGCGGGGGCGGGCCGTGTTGTGCAGCCCCTGCTGTGGCGCCCCGGCAGCCCCTCCCTCCCAGGGCTCCTCCCCTCCCCCCCCCCCCCCCCCCCCCCCCCCCCCCCCCCCCCCCCCCCCCCCCCCCCCCCCCCCCCCCCCCCCGCAATAGCACGCCGCCTCGTGTCTGCCCTGCCTCAGGCCTGAAGACCTTCCTCTCGCACAACTGCTACGAGGGCACCGTGGCTTTCCTGCCCGCCCGGCACACGGTGGGGTCTCCGCGGGACGGGAAGCCCTGCCGGGCGGGGTGAGTACGGGTTGGGCAGAGGCCGGGTTCTGGGCGCACTCAGCAGCGGGTGACGGGGGGCTAACCCAGGAGCAAAGGGAACGTCTCCTTGCATCTCTGATGCTGGACTGGGGCGGAGCTGAACCGCCGCCTCCCACAGCGCAGGCCCCGCCCACAGGCCGGTGGTGAGGGCGCCCCCTGTCTTCCAGGTGCTCAGTCTGCAGGCAGAGCAGGCAGCAGCTGGAGGAGGAGCAGAAGAAGGCGCTGTACGGCCTGGAGAGCGCTGGTCAGTCCCCGCCGCGGTCGCCGGTCAGCCCCCGCCCCAGTCGCCCTGATCACCGCGCCCAGAATTTGCTCGGCCCCCAGACCAGCTCCCCACGGCGGCCCCTCGGTGTGGGCACTGAGCACCACGAGGGGCCACTGGCCAGACTGGCAGGGCAGTGGAGGGGCGGGGCGTCCCTGCGTGACGTCGGGGTCTCCCTGCAGAGGAGGTGGAGGAGTGGAAGGTGGTCTGCGGGAAGTTCCTGGCCATCAACGCCACCAACATGTGCTGTGCTTGTCCCCGGAGCCCGCGGGGCCTCTCCCCCTCCGCGCACCTGGGAGACGGTTCGGCCGACCTCATCCTGATCCGGAAGTGCTCCCGGCTCAACTTCCTGCGCTTCTTGCTCAGGCACACCAACCGGCAGGACCAGGTCCGCGAAGGAGGCAGCCACCTGCCCACTCCCGGCTAGAAAGCGCCGCAACAACCCCCCACCCCCACCCCCGCACCGTGCGGGAGCCCCTGGGGCGCGGGAGCCAGAGGCTCCGTGTTTCTGAGTCAATCTGTTGTTGGTCTTCTATTTAAACACCCGGCAGCGACGTGTGGGGGTTTCTCACGGCCTGGCCAAGCCCCGCAGGGCCCCAGGCCCTGGACACCTCAGCTAGAGAACTGGCCGCCGCTCAGTCTCGGGTTCGGAAGGGTTGGGGTTCTGTGCCGCCCATTTAAGACGCAGCCCCGTGGGTCCGCGTGGCCTCGCTGAGAGCGCTGGTCAGGGCCAGGCTGCTGCCCTGTGGGAGGGCTCGCAGGCCTGAGGGCAGGCCTGGCCGCCTGGGCCCAGCCGGGCCGTGCTCACGCCCAGGGGCCGCGGGGAGAGTCTGCAGCAACCTGGGCAACCCCTCTCCGCAGTTCGACTTTGCATTTGTGGAGGTGTACCGCGTGCGGAAGTTCCAGTTCACGTCCAGCTCGGCGACTGAGGGGGACAGCAGCAGCAGCGACCTCCGGGAGCGGGGCAAGACGCGGCTGGGGCAGATCTGCAGTGACCCCACGCCCTGCTGCTGTGCGGCCACCCGCAGCGCCTGGAACTGCGATGGGGAGGTGCTCGAGAGCGCCGCCCTGGAGGTCAGGTGAGCGCGGCACGGTTGACCGTCAGAGGCCGGGCGCACAAAGCCTGATCAGTCCATTTGTCTTGCAGTGCCTCGTCACCCCTTCTAGGCTGGGGGGGGCCCACGGGCCCACGCTGCTGGGGCGCCAGGGTGGGTTCGTGCGGCTCCCTGCTGCCAGCGAGGGGCTGCTGGCCTGAGCACGGCCCCCAGAGGCCCACACGTCCACGTGGCCATCGGCCCCTTCCCGAAGCTGGCGACTGGCCGTGGTGGGGCTGACCCAGCGCTGCGGCGGGCGTCTGGGACGCACGGGCTGAGCCACCCCATGCTGTCCGCAGGGTCCACTGCCAGCTGGTCCGCCTGTTCGCACGAGGGATCGAGGAGCCGCCGAGGCCGGAGCCGCAGAGCTGAGCCGCGCCTGGGCCGCAGGTGCCCTCAGGGAGCGACGGCTGCTGCTGTGCACACACGGGGCGTTATTTTTGGTAGCCAAACTGAATTTTAGCGAAAACACCTTCTGTCTGCATCTGGGGCGTGCCCGTGGCGTCCGGGCCCTCTGCCCGCCGCACTCAGCGCCCTGTCGGGTGCTGGCTTCAGGCCTGCGGCCGGCGCAGACTTAGTGGCCCCTCGGGGCTCAGACAGTAACTGAGGGACCAGGTGCGCCCCGGCCACAGCGGGCGGTGTCGAGCCGGTGGCTCCGCAGGTGCTGCCGCGATGGCCGCCTCCGGAATGGCGAGCGCTCTGCCCTTGCGCGACCTCGTCCTGACTGTCCCGAGGCGTGACCGCCCAGCCCTCCCCGGCAGCGCAGTGGCTGCTCCGGCGTGTCTGAGGCGGTGGCCTGAGCGCGCACCTCCGCTGGCACCGAGTGTCTGCGACAGTCCGCGGGCAGTGGGGCGCCCACGGCCAGTCTGCTTTGAGCTGGCGCCTGCAGCGGTGGGTGCTGGCCGCGAGCAGCTCGGTGAGTTGACGGAGCCTCGGCCCAGGCCGGCCAGACCCCACACGGGCCCAGGCGGCCCTGCTGACCGGTGCGGGCTCTTGGCCGGGTCTGTTCTTCCCAGCGCAGCACAGTGCCTGGCTTAATTCCCGTCACCTCCTGCGGGAGCGCGGGGCGCACCCCTGGGGTCTACCACAAGCCCCCCGCCCACGGGTGCCTGTCCTGGCAGTGCCCCTGCTCTGGGGGCAGCAGCTTTCCTGGGGAGGCGAGAAGGTCCCCCTCGATGGCGGGGCGGGGCTCCCACACAGCCCCTTCAGCGCTCTGGCTTCCTGTTCCCGGCTCACCCGCCTTGGTCTCTGTTGTGATGCTTTCGCGCGACCCCCTTTACTCACTCAGGCCCCCCATCAGACATGGGGCCCAGCTGTGGGGTCGCTGCAGGTAGCTGGAGGGAAAGTGGGTGCAGAGATGAGCCCACTCGGGGGCCTCTGTTCTGTTTGCTCCTGGTGGGGAGGGGCTGAGGTGCACTTGCCCTGGTAAATTTCTGGAGATCCCAGAACCTGGGGTCTGCCGGGACCCCCCCGGCAGCCGCAGGAAGCAGCTGGTGTGATCGCGGGGACCCAACGACGCCAGGCCCTGGCGCACGAGGGACCAACTGCACCCCTGGACTGGGGGTTCAAGGAGAGAGGCCAGACCTATGCCAGCTCGTGCCGCCGGCCTTCTGGGGAGGGGCCCGCGGCATCCCACACGGGACCCTGTTCTTGGCACGTCTCTTATCTGATCTTGCTGCTTCAGGGTTAAAAAATGGCACATTTGATGTCAGATGTTTGAAAAGAAAAGAATAAAGTCACTTTGGGCAGGATTTGGCTTTGCTTTTCTTTCACAAGTTCCCGTTGTTTCCTAAGCAGGTGTGGCGGGCAACCCAACCGCCCCAATTCCTGTGCTCTCTCTGGGCTCGCCCTCGGGGTGCCTCGTGGCCTCACCTCTCCTGTCCTCACTGCTATTCTCTGCCTTTAGCCCCCCTCCAGGCCCGGGGTGCCCACTCACGCAAGCCCACCCCACTCTGGCTCAGCGCCTGCGCCTCCTACAGCCGCACAATCAGGCCAGAGGCTGCCGCCCGAAAGCCTGATCTACCTTGGGGGGGGTGCAGCTGCGGAGTTTGGAGAACAAAAGCGAGCCAGCGCCCCAGCGCCCCAGCCCTCCCGCCCGCCTCCGCCAGAGGCTGTCCCCACCGCTGCTTCCATGAGCAGGGCTTGGAATAAGCCCCCCACGGTGCTGCTTTGGCTGGAGGATCGCTAGCTGGACAAGTAAGCAGCGAATGCCCGCCCGGAAGCGGTCACAGGTCCCCTGGGGAGGGGTCCCCAGCTGCCCGGACGAGAACAGCCTTGGGCACGCAGAGGCCCAGTACACGCGACCCGCCTAAGGCGGCCCCGCTCTGCTGAGTGGCCCCATGGAAGGCCCCGCTGCAGCGGGGGCGACGTCACCCCTGGAGCCAGACCCTCCCCATCCCGTTTCGGTGACAGACGCGCTGTCCTCATCAGGACAGCCCCTGGGCTTCACTCCAAGCCCGCGAGTGCAGGGCAGCGCCCACCCCAGGTCACCACCGGCCACTAGCCCCTGCCTGCGGCCTGCTCGTTGGCAATGCCGGCTGGGGGGCCCGGGCTCGAGGACAGCCCCCCAGGACCCCCAGCAGCCCTGGCTGGTCTGGGATCCTCCGGCCTGTGCCCCTGGGCGCCTCTCACAATGGGCTGTCCTGGCGCACGCTGAGGAAATCCCCACAAGATGGAGTTGTGCCTCCCGGCCCCTGCCGGCCCATGGCTTTTCCTTGCTGCTGAATTTTGGGTTTCTCAAATCTCGTGTGGACCATCCGAGCTGGCCCCGCCTGCACAACCTTGGCTCCCGCCTCCAGGGTGCGAAGCTTCCCGGCAGGGGCGCGACCACCCACCCAGGAAGGGTCTTCGGGGCCCCTCCCCCTCACGGCCAGCCCCTCCCTGCTGTTCTGCTACAGATACCGAGGGGCTGCCCTGCCCTGCGGGCCTGTGGGCAGCAGGGCAATGCCCTAGAGTTGGTCCACTTAGGTCCCACCCCCTAACTGGACAGCACGCAGGGCACCCCAGCTCAGGACCGCCCAAGCAGCTTCCCAACACCCTCCCCACCAGGCCCACCCTGACTGGGGGTGGGGGCCGGAGCCCCCCAGCTGTGGCTCGCATCACTGTCACGCCAGCTGAGCGCCTGGGAGCCCAGCCCTGGCCCTCCTCGCCCAGCGTCCCCCAGCCGGCCCTGGGCCGGGCGCACGGCCTGCCGTGTAACGGGGGGGCAGGGAGTTGTCCGGGTCAGGAAACCGCAGCCTGGGCGCTCAGGCAAGGGTGTCGGGGCGGGAATGGTCCCAGCTCCCTGGGCTGGCGCCATCACTGCCGCTGTGTCCAGCTCCTCGGTCAGGTGGACACAGGATGGAGGCCACCGCCTGGGAGGGCTGGCTCCCAGGACCCGGGTCCCGTCTACTCCGGGGCCTGGAGGGGCCTCCTGCCCTGCGGCTCCAAGGGCGTGTGTAGGGGCGGGGGGCTGGGGGCCTGCGCCAGGTAGTCCTGTGCCCGTCCGTCCAGCATCAGTGGCTGGGGCTGCCGAGAGCCAGTGCCCAGGGCCCCCGCGGCCTCCCCGCCCTGGTCCTCAGGGCCACGTGGCAGCACTGGCCCAGAGATGGGGTCCCGGGTGGCACCAGGACCTGCACCCCAACCACAGCACGGGCTGCTTCTGCCTCACCTCTGGGCTCCCGGCTCACCCCCGAGGTGACGGCCGCTCCCCACGGCCACCCAGGGTCAGGCCCTGCACGCCTCCCTGCCACCGGCCCGTCTTCTGGCCACAGGACCTGCGTCCGTGCCCCGGCCCTCAGCGCGCCCCCCGGCCCTGGAGTGAGCTGGCTCCTGAGGCGCCCAGCTCTCCAGCGCAGGGGGCCGCTGGCCCCTCGGGCCACCACAGCAACGGTGTGGACGGCGGGGGGTCCAGCCAGGAGAGCGAGGGCCCGCCTTAGCACAAAACGTCTCAGGTTTATTTAAATAAAAATTATAATTTATACAAGACTTTTCTTTAAACAAACAAGGCTTCTTAAAAAAAGTCACGGGTTGTTTTCATCCGTTCGTGCCGCACGGCCCTCGCACGGACGCTGCCGCGGGGACGCCCTCTGCACACCCAGGAGACGCCTCGGACGCGGAGCCCAGATGTCCTGCTGGGCGGGCGCTCGCGGAAACGGCGCGTCTGCCCAGGTGTGGGTGGCCTCGTCTCCCTGCAGAGGCTCTGGGCTTCCAGAGGCCCCCAGGCGCGCTGCGGACCCTGCCCGCCCTCGGGCCCCTGGGGGTCCAGTCAGCCCCGCCTGTGGTCAGTTTTCATCTCCCCTTCTGCTCAGAAGAGGCTCGAACTCAACCACCCACTGCTCGGTGACAAGCCCACTGGGGACCCCGCTGTGCTTCCAGGGGTGCAGGGCAGCACCCGAGGGTGGCGCCCCCATCCCTGGAGACACCTCAGGGCCCACTGGGCCTCCCCCGGGCTCGGGGGGAGGGGCCCCTCACTGACCCTGGCATCCTCGTGGGGGTGAGCCCGAGCTGCCAGCGCCCTCGGCTCCAGAAGGGAGGGGTGTGCTTGAGCCGCTGGCCGAGCCCCACCCCGGAGCCCCACCCTGTGCTCCCCGGGCCGCAGGGACGGGGTGAAAGGGTGATACCACCGATCGCTCCTCCGACCCAGCAAATTAGAATCAGAGCAAAGGTAAAAATGACATCTGAAAAACGATACAAAAATAAGAAAAACAGCCTGCTCTCTGTAAAAAATAGAATCTTCTGCTCGTCAAAAATCAACGGTCTCGGCAGCACCCACGGGACCAGGGCGAGCTGAGTGCCGGGGCGCCGGCCCTCTACAGGGCTTGTCTGTCTGGGGGCGCCCAGGAGGCCCCGTGGGGAGACTGCCAACACCGGGGATCTGCCCTAGCCTCGGGCCCCGCCCACGGCCACCCCCAACCTGGTGGCCTCCCGCACGCCCCGCACAGCCACCAGCTTGTCACTGTGTGGACACCCAGCTGGGTGCCAGGACCTCACGCCGGCGGCTACCACCTGCAGGCCCCACACTTCTCAGTGCCCCCAAAGCCCAGGGGACGCTCTCCCGGGCCCTGTACCATAAGGTCTTTAGAGGACGGGCTCCGCCGACACCCTCTGTGCGGCCAGCTGCCACACAGGCCTCCTGGCCCCGGGCAGGCAGGACGGCAGGAGGCTCTCGGGGCTGGCCCTGGCCCCAGACACACAGTGGGGCCTCTGGCCTCTGGTAGCCGCGCCTGTCACCGTGGCCCTCGCCCGGGGCCGCACCCCACTATGGCTTTGGTGAGCACGGTGCTGCACAGGTGGGGCGGGCTGCTGTCCGTGCGCCGGCCCCGAGGACCCTCTGGCCTCCGTCGACGTCCTCACCCGCCAGCGGGCTGCCCAGCCGCAACCTGCCCGCCTGCGGGGCCGAGAAGAGCGGGGCGACTCAGGCCACCAGGCCCACGGCTGCCCACGGCCAAACGGTCAGACGCCCCCAGCTGCGCCGGGAGCCGGCACTAGCTGTCGCTGCCCGAAGCTGCCGCCGTGATCTTCATGTACTGGCCGAAGATGGTCTCGAAGGCCTCGTCCCGGTGCGCCATGGCGCCGAACACCAGCGGCTGGGGAGGCAGGCCGTGAGCGCGGCCGGACGGCCAGGACCCGGCCACCCACGACCCTGCCCGGCCCTCCCGGCACTCACTTTCTGGGTGGACGGCGTGGACACGGCGATCCCCATGCCCGAGCCCGGCAGGACAGAGAGGACCTTGTACTGAGAGAAGCGGGAGGCATCACCGCCCGCCCTCGACCCGGGCAGGAGCCGCTGCCCCTGCCCCACCCTCCAGCCCCAGGCTCCAGCCTGCTGACGTAGGGGCTCCCCAGGAGCAGAACCCGGGACGGGCAGCGGGCAGGTGGGGACCAGCCAAGCCCCAGGCCCCATCACCCCCAGACTCCACCACTACAGGGGACCCTGGCGGGCCAGGCTGCCCCAGGACCCACCCACCAGGCCTGGGGACATGGGAGCTGGGGGGCCTGGCCTCTCCTGGGCACCACACCCCTCCACCCACCCCTCTGACCACACTAGAGGGAAAGTGGCTAAGAAACTTGGGGTACCAGCAGCCGTCCGTGGTCTCACCTAAAACCTCGAGGGGTGGGGGTCCTGGGGACGAGGGCTGACAGCATGAGGGCCGAGCAGGCCAGGCCCTGAACATGCCCCGTCCCTCCCCACCTGCGGAGGTGCAGGCGCTGGCCAGGCTGCCCGGGGACACCCACAGAGCTGAGGCGTGGCACGGACCCTTCGGGAAGGGGAGCCCTGATGTGGGCGGAGTGTCCAGAGGGCAAGGCCCACCTTCTGGATGTCCGTGATGTCCACCAGCCGGATGACCTTGTTCCTCTTGGAGGAGCCGGACTTGGAGCTCTCGAAGCACAGGTAACTGCGGGGCGGGCGCAGGGGCTGGAGGACCAGGCCAGCGGCTGCCCCGCCCAGGCTGAGGGCAGCCCAGAGCCAGGCCAGCTGGCACAGTCCCGGCCGCGTACCCCAGCTCCCTGCAGGGTGCTCACGCCCAACTGACCTCCGCTCAGGAGAGCTCCCTGCATGCCCCTCCCAGCAGTGCTGAGCCAAGTTGCACCCCAGGGGGGCACCGAGCACCAGCAGGTGCCATGCCTCGCACAACCCCCACACCTTGCACGCCCGCACAGCGGCACCGGCAGGCACTTCCGGGTCCCAGCCCCTGGGCCTCTCGTCGGCCACCCCCCGCCTGCCCGCCCCACTCCTCGCCGGCCGGTGTGGGGCGGCCCCACTCACTTCTCGGTCACGTAGAGCACCCCATTCCTGATGTAGTCCGTGGGCATCTTCCGGTCCCGGTTGATCAAGCAGCAGCGCCAGCCGTGCTCACACACTGCGGGGCGGAGCCCTCAGTGCTGCGTGGGGCGCCCGACGGCGCTGGGGCCGATCACCCCACCTCCCAAGCTGACCCCAACTGCCGTGCAGCCCCGGGAGAGGGCTGGGCGGGGCGAGCGGGGCGCACCCGCTGTTGGGAAGCGGTTCCGTCTCGCAGCCTTCAGGAAGCGCTGGGGAGGGCTGCGGGCACCACCCCTGGGGCCACAGCTGCTCCGACGGGCCTGAAAGCTGCCGCTAAACCAGGTCACGGGGCCTGCAGAGGCCCCTGCCCTGCCGCCTGCCCAGCCGGACAGAGGTGGCCGCCCTGCCCTCGGCCGGCCCAGCACGCGACCCCCGGCCGACGGCACCCACCTGCCAGCGGGCGCTCGTTCTCCGTCAAGTTGAAGATCTCGTGGAAATTGCCCTTCTTGGTGCCGTGGAAGCGGCCAGCGTCTTCGTCCTTGCTCAGCCCGGCGGGTGCGCTGGACACGTAGCTCCGGGAGGAAGCCGTCTGCAGCTGCAGGGCACAGGCTGGTCAGCCGCGCGGGCGCCGGCGGGCACACAGCGGGCCGAGGGAGTACTCGTGCCCACCAGCTGTGCCCTGGCTCAGGACGAGGCGCCACAGCCCTTCTGCCAGCCTTGCTGCCCGGGCCTCGGAGCTGGGGAGGCGGGGTGGGGCTAGGCGCCCACCCCCAGTCTCCACACTCGCTCCTGGGCCTGCCCCGGGCCTGGGGTCAGCCTGGTTCACGGACTGGGCCCCACTCAGCATCTGTGGGAGGCCCCAGGTGCTCCAGCCCAGGCTGTGCCCTGCACGGCCTTGCCCAGCGGCCACCTGGCCTACGGGCCAGCGCGGGTGACAGAGAGACACTCTGGGGCTATAGGTCGTCTCAGGCCCAGCGCGAAGCCAGGACGCGCCCCCAGAGCCGAGGCACAGCGCGGGGCCCCGTCGGCTCTCGGCTGCTCACCCTGCGGGGCGCGGTGGCGCTGGAGCGCTCCTTGAGCTGGGGGTCCGTGGGCAGGTTCTTCCAGATGATGTAGGGGGTGTCGTATTTGGCGCGAAGTCTCGGGCAGCGTTTGAAGATAAAGTCGATGAGGAAGAACTTGATTCCGGCGTAGAGGCCTGCGGCGGAGCGAGAGCCTGTTGCAGGCGGGGCCTGCGAGGACACTGGGCGGGCGGCGGCCCCCAGGGGTGCGGGGGGGGGCCAGGGCGCCCTTGGGGCCTCCTGCGGTTCAGGTCGCGCCTGGGAGGCGCAGGTCGGGGGCCAAACGGTGAAGGAACCCCAGCTAAGGAGGGGACCCACTTCTGGGCTCGGGACACAGAACAGCGTGCCTGCCCCACAGCACACGGGACGTGTGCCCCGCAGGGGTGCCAGGAAAGGCCTGGAGACCGCACAGCCCCAAGGCACACCGCCGGCCAGCTCGGGTCCCTGGTGAGGGCTCGGGGGGCCAGGGAACCCACACCCGGAGGAGGGCGTGCCCGAGGCAGTGCTGCTCGGCCCGTGGCACTCACCCACGGCCAGCCCCACCAGGCGGTAGGGAAAGAAGCAGGAGGTGAGGAAGGCGGCCCACAGGGCGACGTACAGCTTCTGCGTGATCTCGGGCTGCACCCACATGAACAGGCTGGCGGGAGAGTGCGGCTCAGCGGCGCCCACCGGGCACCCCGCCCGCCCACCAGCCCACCCGCCTGCGGGCCTGGACGCACTTCTTGATCTTCTCCAGGATGTCGGCCATCTTGCCAAAGAGGTTCTGCGTGAAGACGGAAATGAGGTTACCACAGATGCGGGGGCGGGCGTGGGTGGCCAGAGGGGCCCAGCCTGCACCCTGCGCGGCCAGTCAGCCGGCTGGGGAGGGCGCTGGGCTGGTCTGGGCGTGGGTGAGGGGCCGACCGGCAGGCCACGTGGGGGCCAGCTGATAGAGGACAAGCAGGCCTGATTTTCGGGGCACTGGGCCCCCGGAGGAAGCCAGCAGATGGCAGTACCTGCGCCTTCTGGGCGACGTCCAGCACCAGCTGGAACTTCTCGGACACGGTCAGGTCTTCCTTGGGCGGCTCCTTCGGTCAGAGGAGAGAGGGTTTCCACGACGTCAGCGGCTCAGGGTGGTGATGGGCGCGGCCGCCAGGCAACCGCGACTCTCCGCGAAGGCCATCCCTGGGGCCGCGCACCGTGTCCGCTGGCCGCCCCGCAGACACCTGAAGGCCCCGGCCCGGCTGGAGGGGCCCGGCAGGCACCGGCTGGCCCATGGAGCCCGCGGCCGGTGTCCGAGCACCTGCGGGCCCCTGAAGCATCTGTCTCCTCCCGCCCACGCCTACGGGGCTCCGCCTCAGGGGCGCATCTCCCCAAAAGCCGGGCCTGGCAGCAACCACTTGCAGCTGTGTCCCCCTTGGCCACAGCTGTCCGCCGCGACTGCCCCCCAAAGCAGGCACAGCGAGTGCCCTGGGCGTGTCAGCCAAGCCGGGGGTCTCTGTGCTGCACCCCCGCTGGCCAGCCTGCCCACCCAGTGGAGAATGGGGGGCTGCACGGCCCCTCCCCCCCTCCCCACAGCAGGGGCCCAGGCCTGGGCAGGGGAGGGGCCGGCAGCCGGGCGGTGGCTCTGCGGGCCGAGGGCACTGCCCGCCGGACTCACCACCACCTCGGACACCTCCGGCACGATGCTCCACTGGATCCTCCAGCCCCTGCAGGTGGGAGACGACCCTCAGCACGGCGGCAGGCAGGGCTGGGAGCCCTCGGTCCGGCAGGGAAGGGGGCCCGGAGAGCCAGCGGGGGCAGGGGCTGCTCCGGACCGGCAGCACCACCAGGGGCCCGAGTCGCCCTTCCCTGGGGCTGCCGGGGCAGGCCTGTCGCGGTCAGGCAGCCCAGCCAGGCCTCGGCCTGCTTACGGCCTTGCCGTGAGGAAGCATCAGATGAGCCGCCCCGGGGAAGGGAAGCATCTAGAAGCCAGGGTGCAAACCCAAGCTTTCTCATGGCTGGATAAAGCCGGGGAGCAGAACCGCAGGGGCCCTAGGGCCTGGGGGGAACCGAGACCCGCTGCCGGGGCCTGGGGTGTGGGGTGCCCCAGGGGCACTGGCTTCCCAGAGCCAGCCCGGCCTCGAGAGGGCAAAGGGGTGCCCACAGGGTCCTGCAGAGGCCAACCCGAGGCGTGGCTCCGGCCGGCTGGGGGCTGACGCTGAGGCCCAACTTCCCCAGCCCTGGGGCCACGACGGGCCCCAACCGCAGCCTCTGCGGCTCCCGCACATGGCAGAGCCTTGGCCACGGCGCACCCGGGAGGGCCGGGAGAGACCCGGGCTTGGGCCAGCGTGACATGGGGGCGCCACCCCGCACGCCGCACACCCACCTGGCGATGAGGTAATTGAGGGACAGCCTCAGGATGGCCAGGAACAGGAACATGGGGACGGCCCAGCCGTGCCACACGGCGTTCATGTACACCTGCGGGCGGGCGGGGCATCAGGGGCTGCGCTGCCCTGCCCAGGCCGCCCCGCGCCAGCCGGAAGCCCCCACCCCAGGGTGCGCAGTCTCGAAGGGGGAGCCTCGGGCCTGGGGCGACAGCCTCCCGCCCCCGGGGCCTGTCCCCGGAGCACCACACTCGGGCACTCTCAGGCCCTAGGGCCGGAGGAGACGAGACGGGCGCGGCGGCACTCACGGCAAAGGCGATGGCGGACGTGTAGACGGAGTACCAGTCGGACAGGGCGGAGAGGTTCTTCACGAAGCTGGTGACCGGCCTGGCGCCGCGCTCTGGGACACACGGCCCGGCGGTCAGGCGGTCAGCCCCGCCCCGGGGGCCCGGAGGAGCCAGCCGACCCGCTCGGAGCTGACCACTCGGCCAGCGCCGCCCACCGGCCCCGGGCCCGGGGAAAGCCCGGTGTGAGCTGGGGGAGGCCGAGGCCTGGGGGAGGGGCGCGCCGGCCCCTGCCAGAGCCACCCCAAGTCCACGAACGCTCTTTCAGGCGAGTCCAGGTCCAGGGAGTTGGCGGAGCCCCCGCGCCCCCCCGCCCCCGCCCCCGCCAGCACTTACTCAGGCGCCGCATGTTCTCCGTCAACCTACGAGAGAGGGGGCGGTGACGCGTCCCCCAGAGCCTGGCAGGCGTGCTGGACAGGGACCCCGGTGCAGAGCTGCACCCCAGGCGGGCAGCGGCCGCTCCCGGAGGACCAGGGGTCTCCGCCCCACAGCCCCGCCCCCCGCCGGGCCCACCCCAGCACCGGGTCTCGAGAGCAGCCCCTGGCTGCACCCCACAGCCGGCGGGCAGCTCCGGGCTGCGGGGAGCCCTGGGGCGGGACGGCCCCCACCTCCGGGCGCTGAGGGGCTCCTCCGTCTCCACGGTGCTCTCCTCCGGCTGGAACCGGAAGTCCTCCACGTACTCCCCGAACTTCTCGTAGAAGAACTTCTGGAAGCGGGAGCAGAGCCCCTCGCTCCGCCGGTCTGGGGGGAGGCCGAGCCCCGTGAGGCCCCAGAGGCCGGGGTGGGGCACCAGGAGAGCCCGGGGGGGCTCAGCCCACCCACGTCCACCGTGACCCCGCATCCGCCAGCAGACCCCACGGGGCCCCCACAGCCGCCCGGAAGCAGGTCCACGGGCCGACAGCCAGGGGGCCGCGCTGACCCCTCACGGCCACACTGGTGGGCTTGAGCCCCGCGGGGCTGGGGGAGTGGGGAGGGCCGCCAGGGCAAGGCCAGCAGACAGCCGTGCCCTGGGGCCTCAGAGGCCTGGGACTCTGCGGTCAGTCTGCCCTGCCGCCCCCAGGGGGCGCTGTCCAGCCAGTTAAGACGTGGATGCCAGGGACAGCCAGGGGCTCAGGCAGGGCCTGGGGGGCCAATGGGGATCCCGGGAAGCCCGCCCTGGGGGCCTACCTGCCCCGTTGGTGGCCGGCGCCGGCCCTTTTGGGGGCTGCTGAGCTGTCTGCTCCTCGGTCCTTACAAAGAGGGGAAGAGAGGGAGACCCGGTCAGTGCCGTGCCCCAAGCCCAGCCCGTTCCAGCACGACCCTGCAGGCCGCCAGTCCCTGCAGGCCGAGCTGCCCCCGTGACCGGAGCAGAGGGCGGGCAGCAGGGGACACGGGCAGAGCGGGAGGCCCGAGACGGGGCTGTGGGCCGGGAGGCGGCGGCCAGGCCTGTCCTCTCCCACGGCCAGGCCACGGTCCCCGGCCAGCAGCACACCCGGGGCAACTCGGGGCCCGGCACGGCGGGCACGGCCGCGTCGGGGTCTCCGGCCAGTCTCCGAATGGGCCTGGGCCCCTGCAGAGGGTGTCACCCCGAGGAGCTCACGAGGCCCTGCGGGGGTCCGGGCCAGGACACGCCGGCCTGCGTCCACGCGGGCGGGGGCTGCGCCGGCTGGCGTGCGGCTCCGGACAGGCGGGGTCACGGCCTCCCCGCCCAGAGGCCGAGGCGCCAGGCCCGCCCGGCCCTCACCTGGCCCGCAGCGCCTCCTGCACCTTCTGCTCCAGCTCCGCGCGCCGCTGCCGCTCCCGCTCCAGCTCCTGCCGCAGCGCCTCGGCGTTGGTCTCCTCCCGCAGCTTCCGCAGCTCCTCCTCTGCGGGGGCCCCAGTGAGCGGGCGGCGGGGCGCCCGGCCCGGCCCCCACCCGGCAGCCCCGAGGAGCCGCCGCCGCCCGCTCCGTGACAGCATGGGGGGACAGCTCAGGGTCCCCCAGGCTCACCACCGAGACGTGGCTCCATCTCGGGGCCTCACCCCGGGATCCCTTACGGGGACCTGCCGATGCTGCCGAGAGCCCAGACTCAGTGGCCTAAGCCCCCCAAACTCATTCTCAGCAGGTCTGGGGACAGAAACGAAGTGGGGGGCACAGGCTGGAGGGAGGGTGCGGGCTCCAGGGCAGAACTATGCCCCATGCCCAGCTGACTCTGCCCCCCTCGCGACGGCCTGGGCGGGCACGGGGCGACCGGACCCCCGACCCCGGAGCAGACCCTGTCTGCGTGCCGAGGGAGGGGCCCAGCTGCCGCCGCACCCCAACACGCCCAGCGGCTCTGGCCCCACAGAAGTGCCTGCAACGGGCAGCAGGAGGAGGCCGGGATCCTGGGAGCCGCCGGGAGCGAGTGGACACTCAGAATCCCGCCGGCAAGGGCGGCCCGGCCGTCTCTGGGCCCTGCCCCGCCTAGGCCGGCCTCACACCCCGGTCACCTCTCCTGAGGGCGACGCAGATGAGCGGGGCGGGAGCAGCTGGGAGCCTCCTGAACACCAGGCTGGGGCTGCCGACCCCTCGGAGGCAAGGGGAGCAAAACGCCCGCCAGGCGCATGGCCGGGGCTCTCCCGCTGCCCCACCGTCCCCCCAAGGGGGACCCCCACCTGAGTCCAGAGAGGCCCGGGGCCCAGAGGGGTGTCCGTCTTGATTTACTAAAGCTGGGCTCCCCACACAAACACCCTCCTGCAGCCGGGGCCCGCGGGGAAGGCCCTCGGTCAGGCTGGCGTCCTTTTCTTTACAGAGACTGTGGCCACTGCTCCCTAAGGGGCAATGCCAAGGGGCCCCAGAGGCAGAGCCCCAGGATAGTGGGTCCCAGCGCCACCCCAGGAGCTGGCCACGCCCCCGGCCCCCAGCACCCCTCCTGGCGTCCGGCGGAGGAAAGGCAGGGCCAGCAAGCTGACCGGTGGCTCCGGCACACAGGCCGACATGGGGACACGGGGGCCCTCGGCTTGTGCCCCCGCAGCAGGCCGCAGCTCGCCGCCTCCCCCGTCCCTGGGAAGTCGCTGGGGGAAGGAACATGCTCCAAGGCTATTTTTAAACCTGGGAAGTAGAGCTCTTGACCGGGAGCCTCCAGGCACGAGGGCCCAGTGCAGCCGAAAATAAGACCAAGTGGCGACCCGTCAAGCAAGCCGGGCCCGCCGGTGTGGAGCCGGGAGAGCTGTGGCGCCAGGCAGGGGCTCCCACCCGCCCCTCCAGCCGCCCAGCTCGCCCCCACCCCCTGCCTTCCAGCAAGAGGCCGCCCCTGCCCAGAGCCGGCTCGGACTCCCGGCTCTCAGCTGGCCAGGAGGCGCACGCCACGCCGGCTTCCGGCCACCTGCCTGGCATGGCCGAGGGCGGAGCGGATGCATGGGCAGGGCGGAGAGTCGGCCGATGACCAGCGGACAGGCTGTGGGCACATCCCCGGGGTGGGCACCGCGAGGAGCTGGCCGGCAGACACGTCAGGGCCGAGCGCCCATGCACAGCTGACGAGGGGTGCCGCTGGGCCCGCACCTGCCAGCGCTGACCCTCGAGGCCAGCCACACCTGCCTCACCCCGGGGGCAGACACGGGAGCACCCGGGGTCCCGAGTCAGGCGAGGCGTCGGGGCCTCATGCAGGGCAGCCCTCACCGGGCGCACCCCAGCCCCCCACACTGCCACGCTGGACTGGGCGGGCCTGGGGACACTTGCTGGGCCGCCAGCCACGGGACAGGGCCCGCAGGGACCCAGCGGGAGGCTGAGGCAGAGAAGGCGGAAAGGGGGCTCCTGGGGGCCGGGGGCACGGCCTTGAGGGGACACTGCGACACCCAAGGGAGATGGACTCTGGGCTGATGCTGGACCCATGGCCTTTGTTTTTAAAACACAGTGGCCGCCTACTGGAATGTTTACGAGAGCACGGAGGCTGCGGCCAGCTGGCCTCAAGCTGGGGGGGACATGGGGGGTGGGGGCGGAACCTGCAGGAGCGGGGCTGACAAGGAGGCTCCCGAGGTGGGCGCTGCGAGTCCGCGCTGCTTTTCCATGACGCAAGAAGAAGGCTGCAGTGGTCACCCCTGAGCCAGTCAGAGCCGTGGCGGCCACCCCCCACCATCTGCGCGGGCTCTGTGCCCAGGACTCCCCCCGTCGGGCTCTCACCACCTCCCAGGCCCAGCCGGGGCACCCTGGGCCCTCCTCCTGCCCGACGCCCCACAGGCACTCGCTCCTGCCCCCCTGCTCCCAGGGGACCCCTCCTGGGGCCTCCGCACCCCCTGCCAGGACAGAGGACCAAGTCGCCCCGCAGCGCCACAGCCTTCCTTGGGGCACCAGCAGAAGGGGGCGGCCCTCTGGCGGGGCGCAGCTCTGGGGGTGCTGGTGCCTCCTGGAGCCACGACAGCGAGTCAGGCCTTGGCCCCTGCGCCCCGCTGCCTGGCGAGCCCTTGCGGGAAGGACCTGCCTCCAGCCCCCGGCCTCGGGGTGCCTGCATGTGAAGCGGGCGACGGGGTGAGAGCGGGTCTGGGCAGCCCGGCAGGCCCTCCGGAGCAGGCAGGTCACCCACGCACTGCCCCGACCAGGATGCGGCCCCCGCACTGAGCAGCGCTGGATCCAGCTCGGGATCTGGAGCCTCCACCCACGAGCTCCGCCCCAGAGCGTCAGCTGTGGCCGGGCTGGGGGGCCGAGGCGGGTCACACTCGGGACGTCCACCCCAGCTGCAGCCGCCCCTGCGGCCCGGCCCCTGCGCCCGCCTGACTCACGCAAGAAGTGCTTTTCCAGCAAGGCGATTTCCAGGTGGCCTTTGATCTCGTTCAGCCGGTCAGACTCCGTCCGGGCAAAGTCCTGGATCCCCGAGGCCATGACCAGGGAGCCTGGGCCAGCCTGGGGGGACACCAGACTCAGAGGGCTGTGGGGACAAGGCCCCAGAGGCGCATGACCCCCAACTCGGCCCTGGTCTCGCCCAGGGGCTGTCGAGCTGCCGCTGCCCCCCAGCGGCCAGGGAGGGTCAGCGTGGCGTCCCGTGGCGGGCACCTCCCATCACCTGGGCGCTGACCGCACCCTGCCCCACTGCGGCCCCACCCGTCCATCCCCGAGGGCAGCCTGGCTGGGAAGGTGGGGGCAGAGTCCCGTCCCCTGTGCGGCGAGGTCCCCAGCAAGGGTGAGGAGGACACCGCCGCCGCCACTCCGGGCTCCGGACTGGACTCGCGCTCACTGGAACTGGCCCTGGAGCCTCAAGGCTCCTCCGGGGTCGCTGGGTCCAAGAGGCGGGGCCCTCAGGGTTTGGGGCCCTCAGGGGTGCAGGCCCTGGGGGACCTGCTGGATGGCCGCGAGGACAGCCCCTCGAGCTGACCGGCGGGGACTGACGAGGATGGCGTGGGGGTACTCTGAAATTCGCCTGCGGGGGGCGCTGAGGACGCAGGGACAGGCCTCAATGGGCGAGCCTGGCCTGCTGCTCGGAGGGGAGCCCCCGGGCCCAGGTGGGGTCCTGCTGGGGCATCCACACCAGCACCAGGCGACTGTCGCCCATCGGGCACCCCGCCCTCCCCGCGTCCGTGCCAACACCCGGTGAGGCTGAGGCCTCAGCGTCTCGGCACAGAAGCGTGCGGCCCCCGGCGGGAGACCGAGGTGGAGGGGAGGCGCCTGCGGGCCCAAGCGCGACCCCGGCCCCGTGCAGGCCTCGGACCCCAGGCCGTGGCACTCACAGGGTCCCTCAGCTCCTCACTGTCCCGGGTCGAGGTCCGCGGGATCTTCAGGGGGATTTCATCTCCGCATTCAGTGTCCGAGGCGGTGGGAGACTCCGCCAGGTCGAGGAAGTCGTCTCTCTTGTGACCTCTGAACCTGATTTTGTCCAGTCTCCTTAGCATGTTCAGCACCGAGCCTCTCTGCTTCACCCTAACATGACGTTCGGGGTCCCTGCAAGACCAGGGCGGCCGTCACTGTCCGCTCGGGGTGCTCACCCACGCAGCCTGGGCCCGCGGGCTGCAGCCTCCTGCCCTCAGGGAGCGGCCGGCACCCCCACTGCCCCCTCCCAGCCTGGCCTTCCAGCAAAGTGCCTGGTCTCCCAGGCAGAAGAAAACCAGGTTCTTGGCAGACCTTCCTGGCCATGAAACCAGCAGGTGCCCAGCGGCCTGGACACTGGCGGGGGAGCAAGGACCCGCCTCGGACGGGGGCCGGGTGGTGCGGCCCTCCAGGGTCTCCCCACAAGCCTCCCGGGGCAGGCCCCCAGCCGCCGCCCGCCTGCCCCTCCAGCCCGAGCGCCGCCGCCGAGACCAGCCGCAGGGGGACGCCGAGTGCTCCCGTGGACGCGTGAGTCCAGCACTGTGCACACCCGGGGCGGCCGCTTGCCACACCACTGTCCCCAGTGGCCAGGAGGGCCAAGGGACCCCCGAGCCCAGGAGGCCAGCCTCATCCGCAGCCTGCAGCAGGCTGGGGCTCGGCGCGGGGCACCACACCCCAGCTTCCCAAGTGGGCAGAGGGAGGTGCACACCGGGCCTCCACGGTGGGAGCAGGTGAGCAAACGCGCCCGGGGATCTGAGAGGACACAGAGCCCACCCCGTGGCAAAGGACCAAACAGACCCTCACACAGCCATCACCCCCGCCCGCCGGACGGCGCAGGGGCAGGGCGCCCTCCCAGCCTGAACTCACCCCGCGCCCCACGGGACAGCTCGCCCACAGCGGGTGTGCACCGGGCGGTCGGTGCCAGGGCGCGCTCTGGCCCACCGCAGCAGCTGGCGTGCCCGTGTCCAGAGGGGCAGCTGCCAGGTGCCGTCAGGGCTGGCTCGGAACGTCGTGGGGTGCCTGCCACGGCCTGGGCAAGCCCTGGGGACCCTACGGCCAGTCCAGGAGAGCCCGAGGTACGGCGCCGAGGGCGGGGAGGGCCCATCCACTGCTGGCCCGGCGCACGGCCAGCTGCTGGGACGGCCTCTGCCTACGGGAATGGGAGCTCCAGCTGGGCCGGAAGGTCACGTCAACTTAAACTTGCACCAAGAGAAAAGGGAACCGAGCTGAAGAGCCCCGAGAGGCGGGGCTGGGGCCGGGAGCAGGGGCCTCGTCTGCTCAGGCGGGGCGGGGCTGGGGGGGGCCCTGCGGAACCAGGGTCTTCACCACGAGACGGTTTCAACGAACTGCAGGACCTGGGCCCAGCCGAGCAGACTCGAGCAGAGACCTCGTGGCCAGAGGGTGTCCCCACCGCACAGCACCAAGCCAGCCAGGGCAGCGGCCCCCGCGCCCCACCGGCACCGCAGGCAGGCCCAGGAGCAGACACAACACCTCTGCGAGCCATCCTGGCCCAGCGGCCACCGGCCAGGGACGCGGCGAGGCATGAGGCGGCCTGGGGCCTCCACCTCCACGCCTGAGCGCCGGGCAGTGCCGAGCGCGGCTCCCCGAGGCCCCGTTACGGCCGGCAACCCAGGAGGCCAGGCGGCGCGGGCAGCGTCTCCGGATGCCCGCCCAGAGGCGCTGGGCTCGGGCAGCAGTGTCGGGCTGCCCCCTCCTGGAGCGACCAGGAGACCCCGCAACCGCACCGGGACCCATGGGAGAACGCCCCCAGAGGGACGCGGCCCGGGCACTGCCGGCCGGCCCACCGCAGCCGCAGAGGACAGACATGGCCGCAGATGCGGGGACGGCCGCTCGGCGCGAGCAGCAGGAACACGTGCGGTTCCCACGCCCTGGACGGGGCTGGAGGAGGAGCTGGCCCACTCGGAAGGCGGCTCCAGGGACCTCGCTCGGGATGGCCGTGACCGCAGGCTGAGGGGGCGGGGCTGCGCGGGAGGCCGGAGCCCCCTGGAGACACGCACGGGAGCCCGGAGCCCTGGGCAGTCGCGACCTTTGTCACCGTGACGGAAACGACTAGGATAAGACACTCGCTCCGCCCTTCACAGAGGCCGAGGGTCCGCTCGTCTCACACACAAGGGCCGGAGGGTACGGGCAGCAGGTGACCTGGGGGGCTCCCCAGGCGCCAGCTGGGGCACGTTCTCCATGCCCCTCGGGGCCACCCGGGCAGGAGTGAGCGCGGCGTCAGATGCAGCCGCCGGCCCCCAGCCCAGCCAGGACATGCCCTCCCAGTGGCCTGCACCCCCCCTCAGCGCGGGGCACCCAGCCGGGGGTCCCCACGGCCCGTGTCCCCACCGCCCTGCTCTCCCAGGCCCCGCTGCTCGGGGTGGAGGCTCGAGCTGTGCTGGGGCAGGACCACCCACGGGGCTGGGCGGGCGGTGAGGGAAGCCGGCCACACCCCAGCCCTGCCCAAGCGGGCTGGGCACCTCCCGAGTCCACCCACGCCCAGGGGCCAGGGGCCGAGAACTGGGGGAGGACACTCTAGCCGGCAGCCCCTTCCCAAGGCCATGGGGGGCCAAGACACACCTGTCCAGGGCTGGGGGAGAAAGCCGAGCCCGCGGCAGGCCCGCCCTTCACCTGGCAGCTGCCACTGCGGGTGCCCGCCCTGAACCCTTCAGGAAGCGTCCCCGCCTGCACCCCGACCCCTGGGCACGGGCTCTCTGCCCCGCCACCCACTGCACTCAGGGGACACCCCAGTACCTCCTCGTGGGAGCAGAGCCTGGGACTCTCCCCAGCCGTGGCGCGCAGAGCCGGCCCAGGAGAGCGAGCGGGCAGCAGGGGCCGGCCTAGGCCGAAGCAGGAGACGGCGCCCCGCCCCGGGCAAGGGGCAGCCGGCGCTGGGCCCGGAGCACGCAGCACGCTGCTCTAGAAACCCGCCGAGTTGCTTCTGGACACAAAGGCAGCAGTGTCCAGGGCGCCGGGCTGGCCACCACAAAAGACTTTATTTCACGCCCTCCCCCAGCCCGAGATTAAAACAAAAGTGGCTCCTGGATGCCGGCTCACCACGTCCCGGGAGCAGGCTGTGCCCTCCCCTGCTGGGCCCTCCTGGGGAACAGGCTCTGCGCCCCAGGTCCACGCCCTGCCAGGCCCACCCCAAGTCCATGGCCGGGCCGCCGAGCCGGGTAAACAGATCCCGTTTCCCACAGAAAGCACCCCCGTCCCAAACCGCACTGCGGGAGTCCCAGATGTTGAGCAAGAGCTGTGCGCCGCCCTCCGCGCCAGCCCAGGCCAGTCCCTGCTGACCGCCTGGCCAGCGGCCAGGCCTCTTCCTCTGGGAGGACAGCCCTGGAGCCCCACGGTCGGGGACCTTGGGGAGGGGGCAGTGTGGGCCCAGAGGCTTTGCGGGGACCGAGGGCCGGGGGGTGCCTGCTCAGTCTTCGTTCTCACCGACACCCCAGCGGCCGGTTATCGCCAAGCTCACAGTGACAGTCGCGGCGCCAGGCCGGCTGTGTCCCTGCTCCCCGCCCCCGCCTGCCCTCTGCCCAGCCGGCCGCACGGCGGGAGCCGGACCAGGCCGCCTCCTGCCGACCACCACGCAGGGCGGCCCTGCCCGCGCCCCGTAGCCCTGCTGGGCCCGAAGTGACACTCCAGGTGACAGGCAGGTGTCCCCACCTGAGCTCCTCCTCTGAGCCGACCCCGACGTGCGTCATCCACCTGCTTTGGCTGAGTCCCGGGATGTTCTGCCAACACCCCGCTCCAGGGCAGCCCTGCCCACCTGCTGGCACCTGTGCCCGAGGCCGGGCGGCCCCGCCCCGGGTGGCCCTTGGCGGGCTCCGCAGCAGCAGGCCGCCCGCAGTCCCGTGGAGTCGTGAGAAATTTAATTCCAAGATGCCAGCAACCGGGGTGTTTCTCCAGGAGGAGGCCTGACTACCCCCAGCGCGGCCTTGAGGGGCTCTGAGCCCCCGAAGGCCAGGCCCAGGGCCTTCTGCAGGGAGCTGGCCCCGCAGCAGGAAGGGTGCGGGCTGGGCGGGCAGTGCAGGCCTGGGCACGCACTGGCATGGGGTCACAGCCAGGCTGGACTGGGGCTGGAGGGGCCTGGGGGTGCTGGGCCGCTGGGGGGGAGGGTGTCTCGCGGACGAGGGCCGGGTGGGCGAGGCACAGGGCCAGGCGGCCAGTCCTCCCTCTTCAACTCTGCCGTCCACAACACACGGGTCACGAAACAGGTGGGTGTGTGCGTGAGTGTGTGAGAGTGTGTGCAAGCGTGCCCTGGGTCAGCCGCGGGCCAGACAGCATGCAGGCCAGGGCGCCCGGTCCCGCTCAGCCCTCGGGTGCTCCTGAGGCCCAAACACCGCACCCTGCGTGTGGCCAACCACCCGGCCACGGGGCAAGGCCAGGCGCCCGCAAGGCCAGCCCAGGCTCCTGGTGCCGGAGGACCCCAGCCACTGTCCAGGTGGCTGCGTGCCAGGGCTTACCCGGCCTGCCCACGGAGGCCTCCACACCCTGCTCCCCGCGGCGGCCCCCTCACTCGGCCCGGGGGGCCGGCTCGCAGAAGCTGGAGTCCGCAGGCCCGGTGGGCACCGCGGGCCTCTGTGCTCACAGTAGGACACAGGGACCTGCTGATTTCGCTCCGTCCCCCCGACTGCCTGGCCCCCCACCCCGTCCTGGGGTCCCGCAGGAGGGGCTCAGACCGGGGCGGCTGTCGGGCCTCAGGGCCCTGCCGGGCTGGGCGTTCGCGAGGAAGCTCCTGCACGCGGAGCACGGCCAGGCCTAGGCGGCAGTGGCAGACCCCTTAAGAGCGGGCAGTGGGGCTCCCGGGTGGGCCCCAATCCTGCCCACTAACACTGCCACCAAGTATGTTCAAAGCGGACCAAGCCGGGAACGGGGGCAGGCAGGTGACCCCAATGAGAACTCCGCAGGGGGGCCCGACGCGGCGCCCAGAGGGGACAGCAGCGTCCCCGGCCTGGCCTCCCTCTCAGGGACCCTGGAGGCCCGCACCCCACTGTCCCTGAGGGGCTGGCGGGACGGCCAGGAGCCAGGCTCCGGCTTCCGGGGGCGTCTGGCCACGTCCGGCCGGGTGACAGCGGCAAAGCTGCGTGAGGACGCAGGGACGCAGGTCAGCAGGCGGGAGAAACGCTGCGCAGGACGCCGCCCGGAGGACGCGGGCCCAGAGGCCTGAGGCGAGTCTGCGTGGACCCTCCCTCTGTGTGGGCGGCAAGGGACCCGGTGCTGGGGCCGGGGCGGGGCTGGCTTCTGCACTGGCCGGGGCGGGCAGTGCCCAGCCCCTGCCAGGGATGTGAGCGGGCGGCGAGGGCACTGCAGGCCCCGCGATGGGCAGGCAACAGCCGTCCCCAGAGCGCCCGGGAGACGCGCCCTGCAGCCAAAGCGCCTCTCCCAGGGACCGGCGGGCACACGGCCTGGTGCAGGGCCCTGCCCCCCGCAAGCTCAGGCCTGTAGAAGCCACCTCCCGGCACCCCAAGAACGCGCAGGAGCGAGCGGACGGGACCCTCGGGCTCTCTCCCAGAGGCCCCACATGGGGCGAGCCGGGCCAGCCACTCCCCACTGAGGTCGTTAAAAACAAATAGGCACCTGCTTCCGCCAGCACCTCAGAGCCCACCCGGCCCGGGCAGCCCCTTGGCCTGAGAGGGACCCTGGGGCCCTGCTCGTGCCTCGGCCCACATTCACAGGCGTGTCTGTCTCTGCCCGAGCCGCGCGGGAGGATCAGCTCCCGCCGGGCCCAGGCCCCGCTCACCGCGTCATCTCCCACTGCGCGCCGTGGGGGCTTCAGGCGCTTCCTCCGGAAAGCCCGGCATTCACGGGAAAGGGCGCGATGGCCCGCGGTGCCTGGCCGAGGGCACTCTGGCGGCCTCCAGCATCCAAGGCCGCCCCCTGCGCTCTGCGGCTGCTCTGGCAGGGTCCCAGGGCGGGCAGGCCGCACGGAGACAGGCTGGGAGCTGGCTGAACCAGACGGACAGGCTGGCACAGCCAGAGGGTGTCCACCCCTCCCGGGCGCGGCCGCCTGCCGCCCCCCCCACCCCCGCGTGGCGAGGTCCCTGCCCACAGGCCCCGCAGACAGGAATGCTGCTGGGTGCTCGGGCTGTCCCCACGTCCGCAAGGGACGGCGCCCAGAGGAAGATCGTCTGGCGGTGGGGCCCGGGCCACCCCTCACAGCCGCACCCCAGGGGGACCACCTGGGCACCACTGCGGCCAGAGCCTGCCTCCCCTCTGAGTGAGGGGCACCGGGGACGCCTTTTCCGGGCACCGGCGGTGCGTGGCGGGTCCCTTAGCCTCTGGCCAGGCTCGGCCAGGGCCCGCGTCCACTTTGCGGGGCGGACGGGCCCGCGAGCAGAGCCGCGGCCCGGGACGCTGAGGCCACCCACCCCTGCCCCACTCGGGAAGGACGCGGACGCAGCCGCCGCCTCCGAGGTGGGTGTGTGAGCGGTTCCGGCCCCGACATGCGCCGCCACGCCCTACTTCAGGCAGGGCTGGTGCGAATCGAGGCCAGCGCGTCACGCGAGACCCCGAAGTGCTTCACAAATAGGTCGCTGGGGCCCTCCTCTCCACCCGCGTGGGTCGGTCCCAGACATGCCAGCTGCTGAACCCCTGAGCTCCGGCACCCGAGCGGCCTAGAGGGTGAGGGTCCTCCGGGCTGGACACGTCCGCAGAAAGTGACCGTGATGGCCCCACTGGGACTGACAGGCCTCCTGCCGCCACTCAGCCAGGCAGCTGCCTAGTTCCACGCAGTCAGAGCTCACAAAGCAGCTGACCGCGAAGGGCACTGCAGGCCCCGTCCCGGCAGTGACCAGGCTGGGTTTGGGGACAGACACCGGTGGGACGGACGGCCGCATGCTGGGGACCCAGGGCTGCAGGCCACGCCGCCAGCCCCTTCCGGCCCCCCTTGGCCAGCGCTAGCTGGGGCAGGGGCAGGGCCTCTGCGGGGCTGACAGCATCGCCCACTTGGGTGTCTGAGCGGGGGTCCGAGCTGCAGAGCAGCTTCTGAGGCAGCAAAGCGAAGTCCTGGGCCGGAGAATCTCAGACGGGGGATATCACGGTCATGTCCGTCCAGGCCTGAGAGGCCACGAGGCCAGTTACCTGCCTCGGGTCTGTCAGCTCCGGGCACTTCACCAGCGGCTTCCCAAACAGACAGACAGGCTCCCCGGCCTCACCCAACGCCGTTCCGGGGGGACACGGCCCTCCCGTGCTGTTGTCCCTCTTGGTTCCCAGCACAGGGCTCGCCCCAAACCCCAGATGTCCACTGAGGGACACCCCAGGCTAGGTCACACCCAGTGACGGTGCCCGCCAGTCCGGCCCGGTCCCAGTGAGGGGCCGCTTCACACTGCCGAGACCCTGCTGACCGCCCTTGGGCCTCCCCGCGCCCCTCGTCAGCGCTCCAAGGGGCAGCTGACCTCGAGGAGATTTCCAGAACCAGCACCGGCCCGCTGGGGACAAGGGCAGTGGACAAGGACCGGCAGAGTCCCCCGGGCACCCAGCATTGGCCACGAGCGGCCCCGGCCGCAGGCACCGCTGCCCCAGGGAAAAGCGGCCTGGCCCCAGCCGCGTGGTGTGTTCACCTCTGCACAGTCCTGTCCCCTCCTGCCGGGGCCTGACCGGTGGCCAGGGGGAGGGAGGGGGTGGAGGACGCAGGAGAGGGCGTGGTGGCTGGGCGCTCAGAGACAGGGCCAGCAGGACAGGCCGGTCAGTGGGGCCTCCTGCTGCCCCTTCGGGTGACACTGGAGCAGAGGTGTCGGGAGGTGCCAGCCCCCAGCCACCGCCCATCAGAGGGGCGCCCCACCAGGTGCCCCTGCGCCAGCTGCTTCCCCTCCAGGCCGTCCTGGTGCGGACGGCAGACGAGGCCGCCCAGCCTGGGCCCAGCTCCATCACAGCCCCAGACGCGGCCCGGACGAGGGCCAGGCTGCCCCACCCCCCGCCCAGCAGGCAGTGCCGAGTCCGGCCTGGTCCTCCCGAGGGGCCTGGCCCTCAGGCACAGGACACCGGCCGGGGCCCCTCCTGCTGGCTTGTCCACGGCTGCGGCTGCCCGCCCTCCGTCCAGGGCCCCCGGGGCTGAGTCACGCTTCCTCCTGCCGAGTGGCCGCCTGCTGCCCGCCACTGGCAGGCTGGGTCCGCCGGCCAGTATGGGCCAAGAGGACGTCCCTGGACGGCTGCCTCCGGGTCCGGCCCCTCTGCCCCACCCCGGCCCCCCAGTCCGCCACACACAGGTGCTCACACCTCTGGCTTGCAAGCGAAGAGCCGCGTGAGTCACACCTGCATCACCTCGCGTGCTCTTGGCAGGGCTGTGAGCAAGTTGCCCCCGCCTTCCCGAGGGCGCGCCGGCCGCCTGCTCCAAGCACCCGGCAGCTGCGGGGCGGTGGCGGGCCAGCGCTGACCCCGCCGCCAGCAGGCAGCACAGGCCCCGGGCCTGGGAGGGCCCCCCCAGCCCACGCGGGAGCTGCTCCCACTACTGAGGACGGGATTCGGCTCCTGGCCAGCGCAGGGGCCTGGCCGCCCCCTCGGGAAATAGGATGCAGCAGCTGGGCTCGAGGCCAGCCCCAGGACACGTCCAGAGGGCCCCGGAGAGGACGGGGTCTCGTGCTCAGGTGCTCCCACTGGCCACTGCCATGCATGTCCTGCGGGGACTCGGTCGAGCCCCACGCCTGCTGCACCTGGACGCAGGGCCCAGGCACCACCACCACCGGCCGCGGCCCTGGCCGCCCCAGGACGGTCACTGAGCCTGGGCTGGGGACGCCGAAGGCCACGCACCTCCTTGAACCACCCAGGCTTCTTCAGGGTCAGGCCAGCTCTCCGGAGGAGGGCGAGGCGACCTGGGCCTGGGCCTGCTGGCTTGTCCTGGGCCTGGGCTCTGCGGTCCAGAGCCTGCGTGTCCGGCCTCGCTCCCGCCCCTGGCTGAAGACCGAGACCCCCCCAGGCCAGGCTCCCTCCAGGGCTCAGCTCGGCTCCCGCAGAGGTCACCAGGTAGCAGCCGCCCCGCTCCGCACCTGAAGGGAGAAGCGTCCCCGCGCGGGCATCACACAGGCCAGCAGCACTGGGGCAGGAGGGACACCGGGACGCAGGCACCCCAGCCCAGAGCAGGCCCCACCCGAGCCCTGAGGGCCCAGCCCGGTCCTGCTCCCCGCAGAGGCGGGCGCCCGTGGTGTGTCTGCAGACCTTGGCCAGGGCTGGCCTTCGAGAGGACCTGACCTCACAGGCCCCGTGTGAGCCTGAGCCCACCCGGGAGGGCAGCACAGGGGCCAGAGGCCAGCCCGGCCTGGCCGTGCCCCCACTCGCCCTCCACGTCCTGCCCAGCGGGCCCCTGTGGTGCCAGAAATGGCCAAGGAGGGAGGGGAGAGGGTCACACCCCGCAGGCGGGTCCCTCAGAGGCCCAGCGCCCGGCCCCACGGGGGGGTTCCCCTGGTGTGGGCTGCGTCTCGTGACCAAAGGGGCGGACAGAAAGGGGGTCCAGGGGCAGCGGCGACATCTCCGACGCACCTCAGCTGGGTGGGCCAGGCTGCCTGGGGGGCACGCGGATGGCCGAGCCCTGGCGGGCAGCGAGCACCTCCCAGACCGCGATGGCCCCACCGAGGAGGACGTCCAGCCCGACAGCAGTCCTGGGGCCCAGGTGTCTCCAGTGTGGGGAGCCGCCGCAGCAGCGAGTCCCCCAGACGGCCGAGGCCATGGAAGAGGGGGACCTCCAAGAAGCCACCCAGGCTGGGGAGCTCCAGGGACTCGGCCGCTAGTGGCCACGCGGCGTCGGGGTGGGGTAACAGACGGCAAGGACATCAGGTGCAAGAACAAAACTCGAGGCCGGCTCGACGGCCAGCCCCGACGCCGCCCGGAGCAATGCCGCGGGCCGGCCGGGGACAGGAAGCAGGCGAACAGGACTCAGCATCCACGTGTTTTCTGAACCTGGGACTTTGAACAAACTTATCTCGTCTGTTCAAAGAAAAAGGAGCCGTGGGGATAAGGGACGGGCAAGCTGCAAAAACCACGGTAGGACAGCCCAAGAGCAGAAACACAGGGTCCCGGGGCCCACGCCGCACAGCACCCCAGACCATCTCCGTCAGGCCAGCCAGGGAGTGAGTGAATGTGGGGCCCCTGCCCCCCAAGCTCAGAAGGCAGGCGGGCAAGCGGACACCCACAACAGGATGCCAGCCCGAAGACCTGACTGAGGGAGGGGAAGGCCAGGAAGGCTTCCTGGAGGAGGTGACCCGAATGCTACATCTGCAAGGGGCAGCAGCAGATGAGACATGAGAAACGTTGTGCAGTCCCCGGACACAGTGGGTCGGCCCGAAGCGTCCAGAGGGGCTGCCGTGAACCCAGACCCCTGTGCAGGGGGGACACGGAGCCCACCAAGACTCCCCAGAGGTGGTCCGGGCCGCTGGGTTTGGGGCTAGGGCCAGGCACTGGGTCACATCACTAACAGAAGCATCTGGAACAGGGGCCTCCCTGGTGGCGCAATGGGTTGGGCACAGCGCTGTGGAGCTGTCGGGGGCTGCAGCACAAGTTCAATCCCTGGCTGGAGAGAATCCCACATGGTGCAGCAGACCGCTCCTGCCTCGCCCGCTGCTCCCCTCAGCAGTGTGTTTCCGTGAATCTGCCTGCTCTGCTCCCCACTCTGTCTCTGGGGAGTCCTCTCACCCCCCCACACCTCTGGCCTGCACCCCAGTTTGTATGCAAAAGAAACATCTGGAACAGAAGACCTAGAAACGGGACCCTGGCCGGCCACTGACAGGGGCAGGGGCAGAGAAGGGGAGAAGGTGGCTGAAAGGCGCGGGTTTCTTGGGGTGACGGAACGTTCTAGAGCTGGACAGTGGCGACGGCTGCTATTCTGCGCCAGCGAGCTGCACACTCGGGGGTGGGCCCCTCCCACAACCAAGATGCTGAAGAACCACACACAAGCCCCCCACGGCCCAGCCGCCCCCACTTGCTGCACCCCCAGGCAGGCCCGGCCGGCAGAGGCACGTGCAAGCCGCCCCCTAATGTCCTCGGGGCCCCACTGTGACAGCTCCCCATGCGCGGCACGAGAGCAGGGGTGCAGAGCCGGCCTGCGGGCGCCTGCCCCCCAAGAGAGCCCGAGGCAAGGGGGCTGCAACAAGCACGGACGGGTGGGGAGCAGGGGGAGGCTTCCCGGCGAGGAGGGAGCAGCAGGAGGTGCCTGGCGGGGTCTGGATTCCTGGGACGGCTCCACCTGGGCGGGGAGAGGTGGTGCCCCCCTGGGAGGGCGGGTGCCCCGCAACCTACACACCCGCTGGCAGGCCAGGGAAGGGTCCTGCCCCCTCCTGCACCCGCCCCCAGACAGCCCGGCCTGTGGAGGGCGAGAGGCAGCGGCAGGAGCGTCTCCTGGGCCGGGCAGGGGCTGCAGCGCGTGTGGACCCCCTGCCGCAGCCTGACTTGGGTTTGGGGCCTGGGGTTCTGGGTACAGCTGCTCACACCCCGTCCTTCAGGGACAGGGGACAGGCCAGCGAGGGCCGTGGTCGAGCACCCCACTTCCGAGAGCCACGCGCCCCAGGCCCTGGTGCCCCCAGCGCCCGCCCGCAGGGGGGACGCAGCCTGTACCCCCACCCTCCCGGGCTCTGCGGCCTCCCTGCCTGGCCTTCCCGGGTAGGCGGGCAGGGGAGGCCAGCACGGGCCAGGGCCAAGATGAGCTCCCCGCGGTGCCCACCTGCGGCTGTGACTGCCCACCACACGCAGGCTGGGGCCCAGGGCGGCCGGCGCGGCTCCCACCGGGGCTCTCCCTGGCTCGGGGTGCCGCGGCTGCAGCCCTGACCCGGGCCTGTGTGGCTGGGGGTGTCGGCCCACCTCAGACGCCTGGCTGGCCCGGAGCAGAGGCCTCACGAGGGGCCCACCGCCTTCCAGTGCGCGAGGCCGCCACGCCGCCTTTCCGGGCAGCCGCGGGCTGTGGCCACAGGCCCCATAATCACGGCCTAGCCCAGGCCCTTCAAGCGGCCGCCACCCCAGAGAGGAGCCCGCCCGCCACCCGGGCCACGGACAGACATGAGGAGAGCATGGGCGTGAGGAGAGCGTGGCCTCCCGGTGAGTGGACGCGCGTCCCGAGAGCAGCCCGCCCCGCTTCCCGCCCCCGTTGCGCCCCCTGAGCCCAGAGCAGCTGCGACTGAAACGCTCCGTCCCCAGCTCGTCCCCAGCCCAGGCCAGCACCGGGCTGTCCAGGCACGCCTGCCCCCTCCGCTGGGCCAAGGGAGCCCTCCAGATTCTGCCCAGAGCCGCCGCCATGGAAAGGCCAAGGGGGTACGACCTAGGCCCAGCCAGAGCCCTGAGGCCCAGCTGCCCGGGCCAGAGGCCGCCGCAGGCTCCCCTGGGCGCCTCAGCCAGGTGGCTCCAGCCGGCGCTGACCGGGCCGCTGCGCTCTTTCCCGGCCCCTCCTGGTCTTCAGTCTCTGCAAGGGTGGAGGTTGCTAGCGCCCGGCCCGGCGGCTCCCCACACTGCAGGCGGGCGCAGGCCCCGGCCCCCCCGAGGCGCGCACGACAGCCGCAGGCCCTGACCCAAGAGGTGTGGTGGAGACGCAAACCTCTGTCCCAGGGGCCTGTGCCCGGCACCCACAGGCACCCCAGAAATCTTACTGAGTGCCCCCAGTGCCCCTGGGCAGCAGACCGCACCCCACACAGAAAGGGCACAGCGCGGACGAAGGGCCGGAGCCCACGGGGGGCTGCTGGGCGGGCTGGCAGGACTGTGACCGCCTAGTCCAGGGCACGCCCTGCTCTGTCTGCCTCGGGTGGAACGGGCGGGCAGGAGGGCGGGTGGGCGGGCGGGGCACCTGTCACACCCAGCTGCGGCTTGGAGGTGCGAGGAGGCGAGGTCCCCTGGCAGGGCCCGCTCAGGGCAGGGCGGGCAGACGGGAAGAGGAGGCACAGGTGGGCCTCGCGGGCTGCCGGAGACCAGCGTCCTTCGCCAGGGCCTCCCGCCCGAGAGGAGACGCGAGTGGACGCTGCCAAGTCCGAGCCTCAGATCCTCCTGACAGTTTCCAGGAAACGGCTTTCCCGAGCGCGGGCGACCGACATCCAGGGACGCGCCCTGGCCGCCGGGCACCGAGGGGCGGGGCGGGTGGGGCGGCCTGTGCCGGCACCCCAGTCCAGCACTGGCCAGACTGGGGGGCCCAGAGCCGCAGCACCGGGGCCGGGGGGCCAGGCAGTGGGTTCAGAGGGGTGTGCAGGAGGCAGGAAGAGCAGGTTTCAGCAGGCCCAGGGTGACCCTGCGGACACACACTGCGGTTCCATCAAGGCGGGGTGGGGGCGTCCAGCTGCCCAATGGCCTGGGCTGGGGAGGGCAGCAGGGGACACTGGCCATGGAGGCTGGTGCACCCCTGAACTGGTTCTGACCTCTGCCCCGGGTGCCCGGCCAGGAGGGCCCCTCAACACCTCACCTGATCCTTCGTCAGCTTGCTCCCTCTACCTGGTGGGGAAACTGAAGTATCAGGGACCTCAGTGCCTTCCTGCCCAAGGTCGCAGAGCAGCACCCCGGGTTCCCCTAAACCAGGGGCTGCACCGCCCTACCCCTGGCCGCGCAGCCAGGCCGGCCGCACGCCAACGCCGGGACAGGGCCGCGGGGCTTCCAGGGGAGAGGCCACTCTGCGTCCTCCCCGGGAAGAAGGCAAGAAGGGAACCCCACCCTGATAAAGAGCTCCACCAAGCTGAATGTCCCCTGCCGGTGCCAAGGGAGGGACTGGTGACAGTGCCAAGGGCAGACCTAGGCGGGAGGGGGCTGCTGCTCCCCTGCTGCTGAGCCCCCAGCAGGGGCGGCTGGCTAGCCAGGATGCACAGATGCACAGCCTGCTGGGGGGCCACACTAAACCCACCTCCTGGCCTGGGCCTCAGGGGGCCCCACCCTCTTAGAGTCCCAAACAAAGGGAGAGGAGTGGGACAGAAAGTGGGATACTGCGGAGGGAACTGGCGCCCACAACTTTTGGGCGGGGTGGCCTCTGGGGTCGCAGGGGTCAGGGGCTCCCTGGCCTCTCCTGGACACCCAGAGAATGGGTGGTGAAGACCACACTCGCACACACGTGTCCCCACCTGACCGGGGTGGCCCCGGCTGGTGACAGCCACCCAGGTGCCCACCTCCATCCCCAGGGCCAGGGCCAGGGCCCTGCGTCCCCAGGACGCCCTCCGCGGCGGTCAGCCGGCAGAAGCCGGACCAGCAGACGCCGTGTCGCGCGCGGGGGGGGGGGGAGGTGGCCGTGACGCGCGCCCCGGCCCGCGCGGGATCCGGGGGCGTGAGCGCGGGGCGCGCCCGCGCGGGGCCCAGCGCGGGGCCCAGCGCGGAGGGTCTCGGGCTCCCGGCGCGGGGATGAGCGTGACCGAGCGCGCGGCCCGCGGCCCGGCCAGCCCGTGATCGGAGCGTGTCCTGCGCCCGCCAGGTCCGTGTGGGCGTCCGCGCGCCTCGCTTACCCTGAACGGAGATCGGGGCCAACTCTCATCCACACGCCGCCGCGGCGCCCCCCTCGCCGGCCGCCCGGCCGCGCTGCACCTGCCGCCCGCCCGGGAGCCCAGGGGCGCCGGGGAGCGCGGAGGAGGCGGCCCCGCGGGTCCCGGCCACGAGCGCGGAGGCGGCGGCGGCGGCGCCAGGTCGCGCGCTCGCGTCCCGCTGCGCGGAGTCTGCGCGCCCCCGGCCCGGCCTGCGCAGCCGCCGCCCCGCCCCGCGCCTTAAAGGGGCCGCTCCCCTAGAGCGCCGCCCCAGCCCGGCCAGCCCGGCGCCTTAAAGGGGCCGCGCCCCTCCTTCGCGCAGCCGGCTCTGGAGCCCGCGCGCGCGCGAGCTCAGTCACGCGACGCCGCCTTTGTTTGGGTGACCCACGTGCGTCCCCGCCACCCGCACCCACGAGCACGCGCGGCGACTCCTCCGCTCGTCCATCTCGGCTGCGGCCACGCAGTCCCGCGCGTTGGTCCCCGTGGACGCTTCGGACACCGCCACGCACGAGCACGCAAGCCGCTGTCCCCGGGGCCGCGCCCTGATCACCTGTGGCTTAGGGACTTTGTGGCCCTGGGCGACCGCATCACTTAGGGCGGCCCCTGCTAGTCCCACCAGGGGCACCTGGAGCCTGTGGCCTCAGGGATGCCCAGCCCCTCAGACCAGCACGTACCCGGCGGGCGGGGCTGGCCCTGGGCTGGGGCTCGCTGTCCTCTGGCTGAGGGCCTGGCTCCCCTGGCTTTCTCCACGTTGCACCTTCTCCAGGAGCCCCCAGGAGCCAGACGTCAGAAGGGGGACCCAGAAAAGGATCCAGAGAGCCTCGAGGAAAAACCTGCTTCTGCTGGCTTGTGGGGGGTGCGGATGCTATCTGCCCTTCCCAGCCCCCAGCCCTTGGACTGACGAGGAGGTGGCTGCGGGGCCTGGGGTGGGCAGCAGGAACGGCGCACACAGGCCAGGCTGCCTGCCAGCCCCCGGGCCGCCTTTGGGCGGGGTCTGCTGGGCACTGCCCTGTCTGCAGGGGGGTCTCCAGCCCAGCCTCCCTGCCCTGCCCCGACCCGCCCACCTTGGGAGCCCTCCAGCACCTACATGCAGCAAATCCAGCCTGCCCCCCAGCTTTATCTGAGGGGACCCTGTTTCCCCAGGGCCCCAGCTCAAGGGCCCTTGAGACCCAGGGTGAGATTTGGGGTCCTCTTTTGTCCTCTCCACAGTCCACCCCCTGGTTCCCTGGCTGGGCCAGATGGGGGCAGGCAGGCTGCAGCGGGGGGCTGTGCTCTGGGGTGTCTCCCATCTCAGGATGGAGGGCCCTGGATTTCAGGGGGAGCGGGGAAGGGTCCACCTGAGGTTTCATGGCCTGGGGGCGGCAGCAGTGCGAAGGCCAGCATTCTGCTCCATGACCCCCCCCCCCTGGGAGGAGGGCTCCTGGGGCACCCCTGGGCCCCGGGCGGCAGGACCTCCTGGTATCTTGCCCTGGGGAATTGCTCCTGCCCAGGCGCCCTTTCTCACTCTAACTCCGGCCAGCCTGCACGGCCTGGGCCCAAAGCCCGAAGCTCCAGGAAGTCCTCCTTGGCCTGCCTGGCCAGCAATGGACCTGGCCCCCACACAGCCAGGGGCCAGGGAGCCCCGCCTGGCTCCCCAGCTCCTGCCTCCTCCATGTTCTGGTTTTTCCTTCCCCCTCCCCCTCGAGCCCAGGTGGGGGTGCTGCCACACAAAAGACCCGGATCATTCACTCCTGGCCCTGGCCGGGGACCTTAGCCAGGCCGCCAGGGCCACTTGTTCAGGGACAGAAACCGCCTCACAGCACCAGACAGCCTGACCCACTTGTGGAGAGGTTGAAGCCCCCCCCCCCGCCCCTCCTGGCATGGGGTGGGGTGGGCAGGGGATGCTCTTTGAGCAAAGGGCCAAGACTAGGTGGGGTCGAAGGAGCCTGGGAGAAGGGAGGGGTGGAGAGGGGCTGGAGCTCCCGGGGGCCCACTCCCTCCTGTTAGGCGCACCCTGTCACTAGGCCCCACTGCGCCTGCGCTGCTGGCAGGCCGGGCAGGTGGACGCTGGGCTGACATGGCTGGACAGTGGCCAGAACAAGCAGGGGAATGGCGGGAAGTGGGAGGCGGTGGCTCGGCTATAAGAACCACATCGATTGGTCATATGTGAGGTCAGTACCTGCCAGTGGGGTTCACTCACCCCAGGGGTCAAGTCACCCCGGGCCTGGAACAGCCCCCACGGCCCTCCCCGGCCCCTGCAACCCAGCCCAGCTCCACAGCCCTCCCGCCTCTTCCTGCTGACTGTGGAGGAGTCCGTGGGGAGCAGGGCAGGGCAGCTCTGGCCCCAGGGCTTTGCTCTGGCGGTGGGCGCTGCCTGGGGTGGCCGGTCACCCTTCATTTGCCCCTCCATCCCAGGCCCTGGCTCCTCCATCCCAGAGCCAAGACCCCTGCGGGCCTTCCTTGGGAGCCTCTCTCCCGCCAAGCCATCGCCTGAGGTCAGGGGCCACGCCTGACCCCCCAGAGTAGGCACAGGGTCCAGCAGGCGTACTGCCTTCTCCACAAGCCCGGCCCGTGGCGCTTCTCGCACCTCACGGTAGGTAGGTGACCTCTTCCCAGGCACAGCAGGGGCGGTGCCCCCTCCTCCAGGAAGCCCCCCTTCTGTGAGCTCCCACGGGGCTCATGAGCCCTTCCTGGCCCTTCCGGAAGAGCCAGCGCCCCGGCCGCGCCCAGCCAGAGGCCCCGCCCAGGGCGTCCTCATTGGACCTGAGCCTCGCGCGCTCCCGCCCACCCTTTGAACCTGACCGCCAGCTTCATCTTGGATCCCGAGCCTTGGACCTTGCTCCGCTCCGGGAAGAGCGGGGCTCCCACCGCGACCTGAGCCAGGAGAACCCGAGACCCCGCCCCGGTGCGGTTAGGGCCAGCCGTGCGCGCTCCCCGTGCCGCTGTGCGTGCCGGACCCGCGGCCCAGGCCGGCCCTTTCCTTGTCCTCGGGGTGGGGCTCCCAAGCGGCCCGCGTGGCCCCACGGAGGCGGGGAGGGCAGCCCACAAGGGGGGGGTGCGGACGCCGCGGGGGCCGAGGGGGGCCAGCCCCACGCGCCGGGGTGAGCGCGACACTCAGCCCTAGGGACCGTCACCCGCCCTGCAGACGCCAGTGCGCCAGCGCGGCCATCAGGCGGCCGAAGGGCTTCTCCCGGGGTTGAGGCTCTGCGTTCCGACAGGACGTGGGGCCCCGGGGAGGGCAGAGGGCGGCCCCACCAGGCCGCTTGCGCCGGCCGGGCGCACCTGGGGCCCTGGCTTCCGAGCCCGACCGAGCGCGCCACCTCGTGGCTGTGGGCGGCAGTGCAGGGGCCCCCGCACTCCTCCCTGACAGCTCACCAGGTGGCGGCACCCCCTAGGCCCACCTGAGCAGCCTGCCCTGTCCCCCACGGGCGGAGACAGGACTGCTTTTGGGACACCTCCTCACAGGGCTCAGATGGGCCGGGACCCCCCATCACACCAAGGGGCTCCAGACCATGAATGAGTCAGGTGCTCAGGGCTGGTTTCCCTAGTCTGCCAACAGCCCCTGGACCCCTCAAAGTCCCCTAAGGTCTCAAGACTTCCCAAGGTCCCCAAGACCCCAGAGATCTCCCAAGACTCCTTAGGGGCCTCCAGGCCCCTCAAGGTCCCCTAAACCACTCCATAGTCCCCTAAAGGCCCAAAGATTTCCCAAGGTCCCCCAAAGCCTCTGGAGCCCCAAGGTTCCCCAGAGCCTTCCAAACCACTAGAAGCCCCCCAAAGGTTCCACATACCCTCAGAATCCCACAAGGTCCCCCAAAGTTCCTTAGGCCCTCTAGGACCCCCAAAATTTCCCCAAGACGCCTCATGTCCCCATGATATCTCAAGGCCCTCATGTCCCAAGGCCTCTAAAGGTACCCCAAAGTTTCCTTATGTCTCTCAAGATAATCACAGCTTCGCCAGGCCCCCAAACTCCCTAAGGTCTCTCAGGCCCCCAAGATACCCCAAAGTCCCCTAGTTCCTCCCAGTGATCCCCAGGCCACGGTGCCTCCCCTGCATTGTCCAGCCCCACTGCACGGCCTCACGTCAGCTGGGGCCCCCGGGGCTGAACCCAATGGTCAGCCCCTCATTTCCCGGTCAGCTCTTGGTCCTGGACCAGCCTGAAGGTGCCACCTCGCGTCACGTGGCCAGCCAGGCTCGGTCCCATGGGATTAGCCGTGGCTGCTCGCAGCTCCTGCCCGGCTGGGTGGGGGTGAATGACCCCGGGCCCCAGGGTGGTGGCCAGGGAGTGGCCTGCTCTGCTGCTGGCCTTGCCTGGGGCAAGGGGTGCAGGAGGGCGGGGGTGGGGGTCTGGACCCCTTGACAAGACGCCAGGCCCCCTGGAGCCCCACCCCACCCAGCCCTCCCACGACAGGTCCCACAGCTCAGGGTGCAGCCCCTCGTCCCCCACCCCTCCCCCGGCCTGGAGACTCAGGCCCAGCACCGGCTGCCTCTACATAGCCGCCTACCTTGCACACGGAGCCCAAACCCATCGACAGCTGCACACCTGAGGCACACCCACAAACCGCAAACTCGGGGCGTGGAGCCGCTGCCAGGAGGAGGAGGGCCGAGCGGCCCTGCCTTGCTGGAAAGGGCTTGCCTGGGTCTCCAAGGGAAGCTGGAGCACGTGGTTGCTCCCTGAGACCCAGGCCCGGCCTGTCCCTGAGTATCGGCGCCAGGGGACGAGCCAGGCCGCAGGAGAAGCTGCCCGCCGGGGGCCGAGGCTTTCTGGCCGGGCCTGGGGGCCAGCTCCGCGCGGCCGGGCCCTGGGGCAGGCACCACAGGGGCTGCCAGAGCCTCGCCTGTCGGGCGGGTCAGAACCACACTGGGGCGTTCGGAGAGTCGCTCAGTGTTCACAGAGCACTGGAAACAGCCCGTGCCAGCGGAGGGGGGCTGGGGTCCCAAAATGGCACCCAAGCCTCATCATCACTGAGCAAGCCCCATTGGGTGCTGCTGCCCACGCCGGGCTGGCCCCGGCGGCAGAGATGAAGAGGACTCGGCGCGATGGACTCGGCCACGTCCCCCGTCGCCGGGCAGGGCAGCCGCGAGGTTCCAGGTTCACGGGGCACAGGCCCTCTGCCTGGGGGGGTCAGGAGGCTCCGGGGAGGGGCCGTGGCGGGCTCGGAGGCTGGGCTGGCGGCAGCGGGCACGGGCGCATGTGGCTGACTGGCTGGCGACCTGCAGGAGCGGAGTGTGGCTGGCGCTGTGTCTGCTGGGCTTGGGGTCTGGGCTGACGGCCCTGCAGAGCTGAGGGTGAAGCCCTCCGCCCACCCACTCTGGTCACCCCCAAGCTGCACCTTCCTGGACCTGATGCCCCCCGTGTGTCTGCGTCCACGCTGGAGCAGGGAGGGCAGGCGGGTGCTGGTGGCCTCCAGCTCGGCCCCGCTGGCACAGCTCGGGGTGCTGAGCGAGGGGCCTGACACCGACATGACCTGTGAAGCAAGACCCTGGGGGCTGGCCAGCCCCACCCCCGCGGTGCCTTGGAGGTGTCAATTACTCGGGCCCCCAGCCCTTGCCAAGACGCTGAGAGCCAAGCCAGGAGCCCAGGGCCTGCCTGGGCAGAGTCGCACCGGAGCCGGGGAGCTGCCCGCCTGCGGGAACGCAGCCAAGGCCGGCCTGCCTGCCCGCACACCCGCCCCCAGCTGGCTGCGAGGCGTCACTCCTGGTGGGGCCAGAGGGCGCTGGCCTTGGGCCTCCTCCCCGACCTGCGTGCGGGAGGTGCGTGAGGGGGCAGGCAGCTGCCCCACCCACAGGCCCCGGTAGCTGTCCTACACCCGAGCTCCTTCCCGCCCCCCTCGCCTCCTGCCCTGTTTTCTGCCCGTCTCTGCGCTGCATCCGGGACGCATCTTCAGGTCGAGGGTCCAGGTCTCCGAGTTTGACTTTTCAGAATTTCTATTTTCATCAGAGGCCTACTTGTTTTCAGATGTCTTTTTAAACACGCCCTTATCCCCCTTTGGCCTTTTTGCTTCCTCTCGCCGACTTTCCCGGTCTGGTGGGGGAGCTCTGTCTCGGTCACTGCCGCTCCCCGGGCTTGGGCTGCTCCCTTGCCGGCTATCTGCTCCGTGCGGTCACCTTGGCTGGGCTGGGCTGCAGCCCGGGGCTTCCTCCGGGGCTGCTGCCCTGCCTGGCACCGGGGGGCACTGCCGGCCCTGTCTCCAGCCGGTGTGAACCAGCCTCCAAGCGCACAGGCCCCGCCCTGCCGTGCCGCTGGGGGCCAGGCAACACCTCCTCCAGGCCCGCTCTGCTGCAGGCAGGTCCCCAAGGGGCATCCCTGGAGGACTTCAGGGGACAGCGAAGCCCCAGGCCTCTCCCCCACGCCCCTGCTGCCTCTCCAGTCTCCCGCATCCGTCTGTCTGTCTGTCTGTCTTTCTCTCTTGATGCCCAGTTCCCACGGCCTCCAGCTGGAGGGGCTCTCTGGCCTGGGCAGTGCGGTCCAGCGTGCCGCAGCCACTCACCCAAAACCCGCAGCGGGGCGTCTTGGGGGGCTGGTCGCCGAGCCGCCGGAGTGGCCTCGCCAACTCCTTCTAGCCGTGTCCTTGGCCGTCGTAGGACGCGTGGGGTCCCCGAGGCGGGACCTGATCTTTGCGCCTCTGTGGCTGGAGAAGGGCCATGGAGCACACTGTGTACCGCTGCTCCGGCCCAGGGCCCACACTCCGCTCTCCCCGGGAGCCCTGTCCACATGCCAAAGCCGCTGTCCAGCCCACGCCCCGCCGCCAGGGAGACGACGCTCTTCCCTCCTTCCTCTTTCTCTCTTTTTCAAAAGATTTATTTATTTATTTATGCATTCAAGAACTGGGGTGCAGGCCAGAGGTGTGGGGGGATGACAGGACGCCCCAGAGACAGAGAGGGGAGCAGAACAGGCGGATCCACTGAAATCCACTGCTAAGAGGAGCAGTGGGGAGACAGGAAAGGTCTGCTGTGCCCTGTGGGAAGCTCCCTGGCTGGGGATTGAACTCGCGCTGCAGTGGCTGCAGACAGCTCCACAGTGCTGGGACTTACTCCCTGCGCCCCAGGGAGGCCCTCTTTCCTTCTTTCCCTCTCTCTTTCTCTCTTTCAATTTATTTACATATTTTTACATCACTGTCCATCTTTGCACAAGTTTGATTTCTCCTGTCAGGTGTATCACCATAAACTCCCTCCTCCAGGACGCCCCTGAGCCGCCACCAGGATCCGTGTGCCATCCCCTGCCCTGCTTGGTTCCCTCCCTCCCTTGCCGAAGCGGCCCTCAGTGTCCCCCGGCCTGCCTTGGCCTGCTCAGAGCCCCCTCCGGTGTGGGTGAGAAACATGTGTTGTTTCAAGCCACTAGGTGTGTGGGCTGCTGTCCTATCACCCCACTTCAGAGGACGGGGCACAGAGGGGCGCAGGCAGGGCTGAGCGCCGGGCTCCTGGGGGCACCTGGCCTGCCACTCTGGGTGGCTCCTACGGGGCGAGAGGGCGGGAACGGCCAAGCGCTCTCCGGGCAGCCGAGGTGGGGGGACCTGTGGCCAGAGAAGCCGGGCCCTGAATCAGGCAAAGCAGCCAAGGAGCCGGAGCGGACAGAGCTGTGACCTGCAGGAGCTGAGGGCCCACAGCCGCCCTGCCCTCCTGCCGGCGGCCGAGCCAGGGCAACGGGCCCACCTCTGCGGAACCCCAGCCCCCGCGCCCCTCCCGCGCCCGGGGCCAGGCTGCCCGGCTGCGGCGTCCCCATCATCTTCTCTCCCTTTGACCAGGCGGAGCTGCGGATCTCAGCTCGCTCGAGGCCCAGCGGGCGCCTGCGCCTCCCCCAGCAGGACGCTCTGCCGCCCGTGCAGCCGGAGCAGGGGGGCACTGCGCCCGCACCTCAGGGGCCTCCCAGGCCTCTCGGGCCAAGGGGCCAGCCTGGGGTTCTCAGCTGACCCCCGCTAGGAGGGCACCGCTCTGAAAAGTGGGTGTCCCGCTGGCCTTTCCTCCCGGTGAGGCCGCGCCCGGAGCTCCCAGCATTGGCACTTCTCGTCCAGAAGCTCCAGGTCCGGCCCCAGATGGCCGAAGTGTCCACGCTTCTGGGATCTGGGAGTTCTTCCAGGCCAGGCGGCCTCCCACCCAGGGCCCCCCGCCGCCCCCGTGCAGAGGCGGCGCCTGCAGGTCCCCCCGCCCGTCCGTCTGGCCCCTTCCTGTTCCCGCAGAGATGGGCCTGGGGTCTGTCTCCCACACGTCCGCCGTGCTGAGCGCCGGGCAGGCGTGCCCTGGAGGTGACACTGAGGGCCCCGGAACAGCCTCCCGCAGGAGGAGACGCAGCGGGAGAGCTGCTGTCTCCTGTGTTGAGAGCAGGTACCGCTGGGCTGGGGGCTGCCTTCCCGTGTCTGGACCCCCGTTCCTCTGCCCTCTCAAGCTGAGCAAGAGAAGTCAGCAAAGAGAGGTCTTTCGGGGCCACCCTTGTCTCAGAATGGGCTGTGGGGTGGTGGGAGCATCCTGGGGAGACATGGGGCCGCCGTGGCCTCTGGGGGCTGCACACAGTGGTCCTCAGCACTCCGTAGCCCACGGAGGAAGGCGCCCCCGGTGGACCCCGAGGCGGTGGGCGGGGGTGGTGGAGCAGCAGGGGCGGCCCACCCCCGGGGAACCTGGTGTCTCCCCTCCTTGCCAGCCCTGCTTCCGTCCCCTGCCAGTCCCACTGACACCCCAAACCCCAGCGCAGCTCTGGCCACTTGCCTCTCCCTTCTCCACAGCCCCATCAAACCCGCGGGGATGCCCCACGCCCTCCCTCGAGCTGGGCCTCCCTCAGCCCTGCAGAGAGCCATGGGACCTGCCTGTGGGGGCAGGGGCCACACGCCCTCGGGCCCCCCAGCCCCCCCCATGCGCATGGCCAGAGCCAGGGCTCGGCCATTCTGTCCGGGGGGGCCCCCTGCTCCCGCTGCCTGGCAGGTGCCTGGGCAGGAACGTGCTGGCGCCTCAGCTCTCCGTGGGGCACAGACCGTGCTTGGCCACTAGAGGCCAGTGCAGCCCAAGGTGGGCCCAGGGGGGCTACAGGGCTGGCTCAGAGGGCCGCAGGGAGCGTTTGGGACAGGCCTCTCTGTCCGCTCCCTCCTGGCCCCCAGAGCTGCAGCTGGGGACAGAGGCCTCTGCCAGAGCCTTCCAGAACTTCCTGGAGCCGAGGCCTTTCGGGGTGGCCAGGTGCTGGCTCCTCACAGGCACCTCAGGGATGCGGGTGCTGGGCAGGACGTGACCCTCCCAGAGGTGCGGAGGCCACTCCCCAGACCCGGGGCTGGAAGCTGGAAGCAGCATTTGTGTTTAGACAGGTTCTGGCAACTTCCAAGCAGAAAGAGTTTTCTATTTTGCCGTAAGGCTGACTCTCGGGGAAGCCTCGTACAGGGAGCGCTTCCCGAGGCCCAGCCCCCCGCGCAGCCTGGCTGCGGATGGCCTCGTGAGCTCAGCGGCCACTTTTTTGTTCCACCCTCTGACTTTCGCAATTTTCCACAAGTCAAACCCACCAGAGGTTGGGGGCACGGGGAGGGAGCGGGCGTGATGAACTCCGTTCCCAAGAGGTTTTTCCCCTCGGAATTCCAAAAGAAGGGCTAAGGGCCCGGCCTGGACTTGCTTCTGGGGCCCCCCTGGGCGCTCCAGCTGGCGCCTTCAAAGCGGGCCCAGGAATGTGCCATGGAGGGCGCGGATTCCAGGGTCCATGTGGCTTCTGGTTCGAGCCCCTAGAACATGTTCAGCAGCAGAAACCCACAGCTCCGGCTTTAAAGGAACTATTTCTATAAGTGCTGGCTGCACGAGGGACTCCCCTGGGGTGCGGGAAGGGGACACCGTGGGGTGTGTATGGGCCCGGTTTGAGGGTGGGTGCCGGCGGCCGGGGCACGGGAAAGGGCTTGAGACGTGCAGCCCCTGAAGGGAGTGGAGGGGGCCGCACTCCAGCCCCTGCTGACGTGACCCCCACCTGTGGGCCCGAGAACCCATGAAAGAGCGATGCCTCAGTCGGTGGGAGGGAGAGAGCCACTCCTGAGTGCCCGGGGGGAGCACAGGTGAGCAGGCAAGTCCTTGGGGGGCTGGGTGAGCGCTGTAGCACCCTCTCCGGATAAGCTGTGCCCACATCCTGAACCCACAATTCCAGCCCTGCCCCAGGCAGCGAGGCGCTCCTGGACCTCGTGCTGGGTGCCAAAGAGGACAGCCGGCCGGCTGCCCCCAGCCAGGCCCTGTGCCAGCCTCTTGCGATGATCTCATCCGTGCTGCCCCCAGCCCGGGAAGCCAGACTATTGTTATCAGGGGCAGCTAGTGGCGGCAGATCGGAGGGCAGTTCCAGTAGGCCGCCTGCAGGCAGGTAGGGCTCGGCTCCCCGCTCTGCGGCGTACCCAGAGCCCACCGCGGGGTCCCAGGAGAAACCTGGGTCAGGGTAGACAGGGCTGCCCGCTCCCGCCTGGCCTGCTCTGGCCCAGCCTCCAGCCAGAGGTGGCCTTCAGTCTGGCCTGGGTGGAGGCCGGGGGACGCCCTGCCTCGCCGCACCCCCTGCTGTGTCCGAGTGCCCCCCCACGGTACCAGGAAGTGGGGCGGGCGGTGCGCAGGTGTCCTGTTCCAGGAAGGCTGCCTGCACCCAAATGTGTCTGTGGCATTTGAATTTTCAAAAACAGCAAGTGCAGAGCAATAGAATCTTTTGTTTATTTAAACCCAACCCGCCCTCTTTAAAGTCCTATTGCGAAATAAACACTTGAGGTTCTGGGGGGGACCTGCTTTCCCACTCCACCTGCCTGGTTGGTAGGGGGGTCCTCTTTGCCTTCAGACCCTAAAACTCCTGCCCTCTGACCTTTCCGACCAGGAGAAAGGCGGTCTGGGGAGGCCCTGGAGGTCCCACTTAGGGCCGGACTTTCTTCCTCCCCACCCCCATTTCCCAACAGGTCTCCCCAGTGGGAATCCCCGATTAAAAGGTTCCAAATTCAACGAACCCTGTAGGTCAATAAAAACATCTCCGAATCACTGCTTATGGGAAGAAATCGCCCACATTTGCCTTGGCCCCAAGCCGGCACTCTGGGCTGGGAGGACGCTGGCTGGGGGTCTGCGGCAGACCCAGGCCCCCTGCGGGACCCCCCAGCAGTAGTGAATGAGCGTCATGGTCCAGCGCCCCTTCTATGGTGCCTTCCAGCAAGAGGGGCCGCCCACGCCCACCCCACCGGGGGGCCAAGGGGCTGTGCCCCAGATGACTCAGCGCCCAAGCCCCTCCTTGCCCGCGGGGGCGGAGTCTACGCTCCACTCCCCAGCCCCCCCTCCCCGCGGGAGGCCGCGGGGTGCGCTGAAGTTCCGAAGTCCCCTCCCTGCTGTTTCCCGCAGGAGCCGGGAGGGGTGTGTGTGAAAGTGGGAGTGTACGCACCCCCTTCCCGCCCCAAGTCGCCCGCGGGGCCAGCACACCTGGCGGCCGCACTCCGGGCACGGCGGAGGCTTTGGGACCTGCCGGCACGCGTGCCAACGCTCAGGCCTGGCCGCGCGCGCGGGAGACGAGCCGGCCTCTGCCGTCTCCACCCCAAACCTCAAATCAACCCGAGCGGCTGCTTTTCTTTTCGTTTAAAAGGTGCGCTCCACGGCGCGGGGCCCGAGCTCGGAGAGCTGTCTGCAGGCTCTCAAAGCCCAGAGAAGTTCCTGTCGGGGCGAAGAACTTGTCTCCGGCATTTCGCAGGGAATGTGCAACCGTCCCCAGCAGTCGCCGCGGCCCCTGGTGGGGGGGGCGTGCCCGGTCTCCCCCCCGCACCTCCGTAAGCGTCCCTGTCCTTCCGGAACCAACACGAGCGGCAGCGGCGGTTTCCGTGGATCTGTTCTGCCACGGGCGGGGAGGGCTTTGGGCCGCCTCGGGCCCCTGACCCGTGGAGCCGCCGCCCCACTGCTAGCGGCCGCAGGGGACCAGGATGGGGGGGCCCAGCCCCGCCTTCCCCGCCGGATTCCCTCGGCCCCGCCCCAGTGCAGGCGGCGGGGCAGTGGGCCGGGCCCCGGCTCCCGCCCCGGCTGCGCCCCCGCGTCTCCATAGAGATCCTCCGGGCGCGCACCTCCAGGCCCGCTCCCCCCCGGCTGAACAATGCGCAGCTGGGCCGGGGGCGGGGCGGAGCCGGGCCAGGGGCGGGGAGAGCGCCGGCGGAGGGGGCGCGGGCGGAGTGCACCGCCCAGGCAGCAGCCGGCCTCCGGGGTCTGCGCCGCGCGGAGCTCCCCAGCCCGCTCCGGGAGCGCAACCCCCGCCCTGCTCCGGGCACGCCCCGCTTCCCACGCCGCCCGGCCGGTCTCGCGCCGGAGCCACCTGGAGCCGCCTGGAGCCGCCGCCACCGCAGGTTGATGCGCAGTGCCCTCCTGGGACGCGCGGAGGAGCCATCTTGAAACCAACTTCGCAAACTTTTGCAAAGTGCTCTGGAAGTGGAAGCTGCGGGAGAGGCCGGGCGCGCGGCCCCTGGTGTCCCCGCCAGGGCCCCCGGGGAGGCGGGGCGCGGGCCGCCCCGAGGACCCGGCGCCGGGCGTGCGGGAGCCGCCTCCCGGCCGCGCCGGGTGGATGCGGAGCCGCGCCGGGTGCATGGATTGTGCTCGGGCGCCCGGCTCGGGCTCGGGCTCCGGGCCATGGCGCCGCCGCCGCCGCCGCCCGTGCTGCCCGCGCTGCTGCTCCTGGCCGTGGCCGCCGCCCTATCCACGCTCGGGCTTCGGGCGGCCGCCTGGGAGCTGCGCGTGCCCGGCGGGGCCCGCGCATTCGCCCTGGGGCCCAGCTGGACCTACACGCTGGACACGGCGCGCACGCCCCGGGCGCTGCGGGAGCTACTGGACGTAAACCGTGATGGGCGGCTGGCGGGGCGGCGGCGCGGGCTGGGCGCGGGGCCCAGGGGCTGCGCGCGACTGGGTGGGCGCCCGCTACCGCTACTTGTCCGCCTGGCGGCCCGCGCCGCCCCGACGGCTCTGAGCCTCCGATTGCGGGCGCGCGCTTACGGCCCAGGCTGTGGCACCGGACCCCGGCGCGGACTCGCCCCTAGCGCGGAACTGCGCGCTTGGGCTGTGTTGACGGTGCCGGGTCCTGGAGCGGCGCTCTGCTTCCCGGCCCCAGGCGGCGGCGGGGCCGCGCTCCACTCGGCGCTCGCCGCCCTGACCACTTTTCCCTTCTGCAGTTGTCCGACATATTCCGGGTCCCGCTGCCCACGCCGCCCCTTCTGCCTGACGCCGGGTGCCTCTGCCCGCCTGCGCCTGCTGTGCGCCCTGAGGCGCGCGGCCGGCGCCATCCGGGTGGAGCTGGCGCTGGAGGCAGCCGCGGTGACGCTCTCCCCAACTCAGTCCCTGTCGCCAAGCCTGCTCCCGGCAGGGGCAGGGTCGCCGCGGCGGGCCCGACGGGGCGCTGGCGGCAGCACGAGCCCGCAGTTCCCACTACCCAGCTACCAAGTGTCGGTGCCTGAAAACGAGCCGGCGGGCACCGCGGTCATCGAACTGAGGGCACACGACTCGGATGAGGGCGAGGCGGGACGCCTGCGCTACCAGATGGAAGCGCTGTTCGACGAGCGCTCCAACGGGTACTTCCTCATCGACCCTGCCACGGGCGCGGTGAGCACGGCTCGCGAGCTGGACCGAGAGACCAAGGACACTCACGTGCTCAAGGTGAGCGCTGTGGACCACGGGTCTCCCCGGCGCTCGGCCGCCACCTACCTCACTGTCACAGTCAGCGACACCAACGACCACAGCCCAGTGTTCGAACAGTCGGAGTACCGCGAGCGCGTGCGCGAGAACCTGGAGGTGGGCTACGAGGTGCTAACCATCCGCGCCACCGATGGGGACGCGCCCTCCAACGCCAATATGCGCTACCGCCTGCTGGAGGGCGCGGGCGGCATCTTCGAGATCGATGCGCGCTCGGGCGTGGTACGCACGCGCGCGGTGGTGGACCGCGAGGAGGCGGCCGCGTACCAGCTGCTGGTGGAGGCCAATGACCAGGGCCGCAACCCGGGCCCTCTCAGTGCCACGGTTACGGTTCACATCGCGGTGGAGGACGAGAATGACAACTACCCCCAGTTCAGCGAGAAGCGCTACGTGGTGCAGGTGTCCGAGGACGTGGCGGTCAACACGCCGGTGCTGCGCGTGCAGGCCACGGACCGGGACCAGGGGCAGAACGCGGCCATACACTACAGCATCGTCAGCGGGAACCTGAAGGGGCAGTTCTACCTGCACTCGCTGAGCGGGAGCCTGGACGTGATCAACCCGCTGGACTTCGAGGCCATCCGCGAGTACACGCTGCGCATCAAGGCCCAGGACGGGGGTCGGCCCCCGCTCATCAATTCCTCGGGGCTGGTCTCGGTGCAGGTGCTGGACGTGAACGACAACGCCCCGATATTTGTGAGCAGCCCCTTCCAGGCGGCCGTGCTGGAGAACGTGCCGCTCGGACACTCGGTGCTGCACATCCAGGCTGTGGACGCCGACGCGGGCGAGAACGCGCGTCTGCGCTACCGCCTGGTGGACACGGCTTCGGCCCCCGCGGGGGGAGGCGCTGCGGGGCCCCAGGACCCCGCCTCGGCCGCCGACTTCCCTTTCCAGATCCATAACAGCTCCGGCTGGATCACGGTGTGCGCGGAGCTGGACCGCGAGGAGGTGGAACACTACAGCTTCGGCGTGGAGGCGGTGGACCACGGCTCGCCGCCCATGAGCGCCTCCGCCAGCGTGTCCATCACGGTGCTGGACGTCAACGACAACGACCCCACCTTCACGCAGCCCGTGTACGAGCTGCGCCTGAATGAGGACGCGGCCGTGGGGAGCAGCGTGCTGACGTTGCGCGCCCGCGACCGCGACGCCAACAGCGTCATCACGTACCAGCTCACGGGCGGCAACACCCGGAACCGCTTCGCGCTCAGCAGCCAGAGTGGGGGCGGCCTCATCACGCTGGCGCTGCCGCTGGACTACAAGCAGGAGCGGCAGTACGTGCTGGCCGTGACGGCGTCCGACGGCACGCGCGCGCACACCGCGCAGGTCTTCATCAACGTCACCGACGCCAACACGCACCGGCCTGTCTTCCAGAGCTCGCACTACACCGTGAGCGTCAGCGAGGACCGGCCGGTGGGCACCTCCATCGCCACCATCGGCGCCACCGACGAGGACACGGGCGAGAACGCGCGCATCACCTACGTGCTGGAGGATCCGGTGCCGCAGTTCCGCATCGACGCCGACACCGGCACCGTCTACACCACCACCGAGCTGGACTACGAGGACCAGGCGGCCTACACGCTGGCCATCACGGCTCGGGACAACGGCATCCCGCAGAAGTCGGACACCACGTCCCTGGAGATCCTCATCCTCGACGCCAACGACAACGCGCCCCGCTTCCTGCGGGACCTCTACCAGGGCGCCGTGCTGGAGGACGCGCCCCCGTCCACCAGCGTCCTGCAGGTGTCCGCCAGCGACCGGGACTCGGGGCCCAACGGCCGCCTGCTGTACACCTTCCAGGGCGGGGACGACGGCCACGGGGACTTCTACATCGAGCCCACGTCCGGCGTGATCCGCACCCAGCGCCGCCTGGACCGGGAGAACGTGGCCGCGTACACCCTCCGGGCCTTGGCCGTGGACCGGGGTAGCCCGGCGCCCCTGAGTGCCTCGGTGGAGGTCCAGGTGACCGTCCTGGACATCAACGACAACCCCCCGGTGTTCGAGCGGGACGAGCTGGAGCTGCTGGTGGAAGAGAACAGCCCGGTGGGCTCGGTGGTGGCGCGGGTGCGTGCCCAGGACCCCGACGAGGGCCCCAACGCCCAGATCATGTACCAGATCGTGGAGGGGAACGTGCCCGAGGTCTTCCAGCTGGACCTGCTGAGCGGGGACCTGCGCGCCCTGGCGGAGCTGGACTTCGAGGTGCGGCGCGAGTACGTGCTGGTGGTGCAGGCCACGTCCGCCCCGCTGGTGAGCCGGGCCACCGTGCGCGTCCGCCTGCTGGACCAGAACGACAACCCGCCGGTGCTGCCCGACTTCCAGATCCTCTTTAACCACTACGTCACCAACAAGTCCAGCAGCTTCCCCTCGGGCGTCATCGGCCGCGTGCCGGCCCACGACCCCGACCTCTCGGACAGCCTCAACTACACCTTCCTGCGGGGCAACGAGCTCCAGCTGCTGCTGCTGGACCCCGCCACGGGCGACCTGCAGCTCAGCCGGGACCTGGACAACAACCGGCCGCTGGAGGCACTCATGGAGGTGTCCGTTTCTGGTGAGTGGCCCGCCCGGGGGAAGGGGGGCCGAGGGGCGGGGAGGGGGTCCCCCCGGCGCCCGGAAAGCTGCAGGGACCTGCCTGGGGCCCTGCCTGGCGCGCTGGGGCAGCTCCGTGATGTGGGGCCTCCCGGCAGTGGCCGGGCCGGCTGCTGTGTGGGGCTGGCTGCTGGCCAGGGTGCAGGGGGGCACTGCTTCCCTCAGCGGTTTGTGTGTGCCCTTCATGGGGCCAGGCCCCCCGACTTGTGCTGTCAACTTGGTGTTGGGGCTCTGTGTGGCCGGGGGTGCTGAGAGGCGCGGGCCTGTCTGGGAAGATCAAAGGTCACTGCTGCCGCAGGTGCCAATTAGGCCCCGGGTGGGACCGTTGGAAGAGCCGGCTGGTCCCTGAGTCACCCCGGGCGGCCACTGCCGCCTGCCCAGTCTAACCATGGGCTGCGCGCCGGCGCGTGGGAGCCTTGAAAAGCTTCGCCTCATTTGATCTTGGCTTTTGCTCCTGGACGCGGCCTTGTAATTTGGGTGTTACCCCGGGGCCTGCCCGGGTTGTGGTGGAGCCAGTGCCGGCGCCCCACCTGCCCGCTCGGGCGGGGTGACTGGGGCCGTCTGCTGGGCGGCCAAGGGCTTGGTGGGACGGGGAAGGCCCAGTTCTCCGGGCAGCTGCCCCTGCGGGCCAGGCGGGGCCTGCAGGGCCAGGGAGAGGGGCACGGGCTGGCGTAGGAATGGGGGGGCTGGAAGAGAGTTGGGGGGAGGGCTGGGAAACAATCCAGGCTCCCCTGGCGGCTCCTCGGGGGCCTGCCCGCCCGTGCCTGTGACCGCAGAGGCCGGGGCCGACTCAGTCACAAGGTCAGGCCCCCCGGCGGGCGGCGTCCTGGCCTCTGAGATGAGTGTTCGGACGGGGCGTCTCGGTGCCCGGAGGGGCGACGGTGTGTTTCCCAATTTGCTTTGTGGCTTCCTTGGCTGCGGTTCTTGCTGTGGGGCCCGGGGCTCTGAGGGGCGGCTTTACCAGGTGGGCCGGGGCGCGGCAGGTGCCGGTGGGGTGGACACGTGTGCATCCAGGTGTGGGTGTCCCCACGCATGAGGCCATCGCTAATGAGTCTCCTACCGACCCCGCGTGGGGTCCTGGTCTTGCCCCCCGTGGCTCTGTGGGCGGGTGAGGGGAGGGGGAAGCTTGGTCTCTGGCGGGCACCTTGGCGCGGCCCGCCTGGGCTCGGGGGAGCAGTGCCTGCTGGGAGCCAGATGCTTTGTGTGTCTGGAACACAGGAATGTGGGCCGGATAACAGGGTTTAGGGGATTTCACTCTGAAGACAGTAGTTACGGCGGGCCGTCTTGCCTCCTGGGGGGGCCCACGGCCCAGACCACAGCGGAAGTAGGGGGTCCCGGACACACCTGGTGCCAACGCATGCGCCTCCCGCTGCCACCCCCAGGCCTCCACGCTCCCCTCGGGCTGGAGGGCGAGTGGTTTCTAGACTCCCTCGGTGCCCTGTGGCCAGGCCCGGGGGTGCGTGGTGCCCCTGCCCGCTCCAGGCAGGCACACGCAGGCTCGGGGCAGGCCTGCTCTGGGGTTGCACAGCCAGGGAGCCAGCTGCAGGCGCCGGCCTCGATGGGGAGGGAGCCAGCCCCCTACTCAGTCCCTGGAGGACTCTGAGACCAGCCCTGGGGGCGCGGGTGGGCGGGGTTCTTAGGAGCCCCCTGCAAGGCTGCAGTTTCCAGGGGACTCCCCCTCCGCGCCTGTCCCTGAGGCCTCCAGGGCCTCCTCACATTGCCCTGGTGCTGTGTGGAGGCCGGGCCGCCCCGCCGGGGCTGCGGCTGGGAGGGGCGGGTGTCTCCCGCCAGGCGCTGGGCGGGCAGCGTCTTCTGCCAGGCCTGGGTTTAGCGCCACGGCTAGTAGACGGTGACGACGCTTTTCTGCACCTCCCGAGGACAAAGGCTGCTGGGAAGGGCTTTGAGTTCTGAATATAGTCGCGTCGCCATCGCTGTGGGATTTGGAAGGTGTCCAGCGACTCAGGATGTCCCCTTGCCCTTCGTGTGGGACGGAGTCGGTGGGGACGTGTTGGGGGGTAGGGCTCGCGGCTGGTCTGCTCCGAGGGCCGTGCCTGATGGGGTCTCCATCTGCCTGAAGGGGGTCTCGCCTGACGGGGTCTCCACCTGCCTGAAAGGGGTCTCGCCTGATGGGGGTCTCCACCTGCCTGAAGGGGGTCTCGCCTGAAGGGGGTCTCGCCTGATGGGAGTCTCCGCCGCACCTGACACGGGTCTCTACCTGCGTGACGGGGGTCTCCACCTGCCTGGAGGGGGTCTCCGCCTGCCTGACGGGGGTCTAACCTGCCTGAAAGGGGTCTCTACCTGCCTAAAGGGGGGTCTCCACCTGCCTGACCGGGGTCTCCGGCGCTTCCCGCTCCGGCTTCCCAGGCGTCGGCAACCTGAGTGTGTCTGTGGGTTCAGCCCCTCACTTCCCGCATCACAGAACCCAGAACCCCGCTCCGCATGCGCTGCAGGCCCAGGGCATGGGGGCTGCCGGTGGGGGGCACGTGACTGAGGCCGTGACGCGGCCGCGCCTGTAGATCCTGAGGGCGCAGAACCCGCTGCTGGAGGGGGAGGCAGGCGGCTGGTGTGGGGGTGCCGGGTTGTGGCGGCCTGGCCAGCACGGGCCTCAGCAGGCGGCCATCTAAGGGAAGTAGCCACCTTTGTGCCTGGCAGGTGGGGCAGGGTGTCCCTGACCTCCCCGGGAGGAGGGTCAGGCCAGCTGAGGCCCCTGGGGCCGGCCGGCTCCCCCCGGGGCCTTGAGGCGGTCAGCTGACCGGCGAGGGCCTCAGTGCGCTGGAGAGACCCTTTCGGGATGCCGGCTCAGCGGCGACGGCGTGTTCACGCTGACCGCGCACCTACTGTGTGCCAGCCCAGAGAGCTGGGGGCCTGTCCCGGCCCCGGGTGGGTGGGGCGAGGCCCCGGGATGAGCAGGGAACGGAATACGAGGGGCTCCGAGGGTGGGTGGGGCCAGCACCTGGGCGAGGGTGAGCGGGGCGGGTGACGCTCTCTGGTTCTCCTTGTCCTGCGACCTGAATGCAGGGTCACGAGGAGCCCGGAATGAAGTTGGGGTGTCATCAGTGAGCCTCACGTCCCACGTGTTTGTGCCCTGGAGGCTGGGGTCGGGGTCCCGGGCTGAAGAGGGGAGAGGTGGCACCAGCCTCATGTCTGTGGGGCCCGGGTGCTGCACACAGTAGGTCAGCAAGCTTGCCGCCCCCACTGAGCGGCTCCTGGGAGAGGCCGCCTGGGCGAGGGCTCTGGAGCCCCTGGGACCCTGCACCGCCTCCTGGGGTCCCCGCTGCCACCTCCCTGGTGGGCTGGGAGAGGTGCCTCGCTGGGGCCACGAGGGACTGAGTGGCGCACAGCTCGGAGGGCCGGGGGCGGGATAGGGAGTGGGGGGACGCAGGCCGGGGCCAGCACCCGGCGCGGAAGGGAGATGTCGCAGGGCGCTGGGCGGGCAAGCGGAAGCTCCGCTGGGCGAGGGCTGATGGGGGCGCCCCGTTAGGGCCAAGTACCATCCTCCGGGGCCCGATGCTGGGCTCACGCAGCGCAAGGTCGGGGCCGCCTGCCCGGGCACCTGTCTGGCCTGTGGGGAGGGTTTTGGCTGTAGAGTCTGCCCAGGCTCCCGGGCCTGCGAGGCTCTGCTTCCAAGGCCTTCGGGGCGGGGCGGGTGCGGCTCCTCCCACCCAGCGTGGGGCACGTTCTCCTGCACTTGGTCTCTACCCCGTAGCCGCATCCTGGGGCTGCTGGGGCCGTTCCCTAGAGGAGGACAACAGAAACGAATTCTGGGGGCCACAAGCCCACAGATAGGTGCCTGCGGGGTCACGCGTCTCTGTCTGGGGGGCTCCTGGCTCCTCCAGCTCTAGCGGCTCCTGTGTCCCCGGCTGGGGCCAGCGCTGACTTCACCCCTTGGCTCCCGTCTGCTCTCGCCTGGGGACAGCGCGGGGCGGCATCGGGCCCTTCTCCGGACCTCCTCCTCCGTATGCCCTCACCACCCCGCAAGAGCCCCCTTTCCACTAGGCAGCCACCTTCCCACTAGGGCGCAGGACATCCGCGCAGCTCCGGGTCCAGTCAGGCGCTGCCCACCTGCCCTGTCCCTTGCATGGAGCTGGCGTCTGCCAGTCCAGGTCTGCGTGCTTGCGGGCCCCGGACAGCACCCGCCCGCCTGCCGCGGGTGGGAGGCCCCAGCCCTCCCGCAGGTGGGCGCACACGCGGGCTCCCGCTCCCTGAAGCGCTCAGGGCTCCAGGGTGCACCTCGGGCTGGCAGGGCGGCACCAAGGGGCGCGGGGCAGAGGGGGCTCCCTGGGCTGGAGGCCCCGCCACTCCCCGCCCCTGCCCGCCTCCAGGCCGTGGGACACAGCTCTGGGCCTCACCCCCCCAGCCCAGCCCCCTCTTCTGCATGGAAAATTCTCTGCCGTGTCATCAGACATTCCCCCAAATCTTAAAAAAAGAGGGCATGGAAAATACTGAGGTTTGTTGTTCCGATTTCCTGCGCGTTGGCGCATGGCGTCGGAGGTCGGGGTGGCCGGCGGGGGTGTGGTGTGTGCACGTGACGTGTGTGCGTGTGTGCGTGTCTGTACGTGCGCACGCATGCACACGTAGGGGTGTGTGCAGCATGGGAGCTCGGGCCCAGCGGGGGCTGCGCTGTGGGCAGCTGCCTTGGAAACCCTTGCCGGGCAGTGGCCAGGCCTTGCTCTGCCCGGCTGCGGGAGAAGGCGGCGTGTGGCAGGCGGGTGAGCTGGGCAGGAAGCGGGCGCTGGGGCGCTGCGGGTGGGGGCGTCATCCGGTGCCTGTCTCCTGGCAGGGCCTCCGCGTCTGCGCAGCAGAGCTGCCCTCCCGCTCTGTCCCTGCTGCCCTGTCCGGCACCCTGGGAGCAGCCTGCCCCGGGCCCCCCAAGGCCCAAGTTGCTCCTGCTGCTCCTTTCCCTCAAGTCGGGGAAACCGAGGCAGGGAGCGTGGGGCGGGTCGTGGGCCTCTGAATCCTGAGCCATGGGCAAGAGCCGCCCCCGAAGGGGCTCTGGAACCTTCTCGTGCAGCCCGAGCGCTGGGCCCTGCGTGGTGCTGGGCCCTCTGTCCATAGGAGCTGTGTGCCCCGCTGGGCCTGCAGCCCCCCGGAGGTCCCCGCTCTGACGCTGGGGTGCAGGCTGCCAGCTCTGCTGCCCCCCGTCCCCCTCCCCAGCGCCTGCCCGAGGGCCAGCCCGGCTTCGGCCTCCCCCAAGCACTCGCCCTCTGCACAGACATGGTGCCTGGGGCCCGGTGCTCGCCGCCTCCGTCGCTCCCTGGGGCACCTCAGTCCTGCCCCTCCCGCTGGCCGGTCACCTCGGAGGGTGAAGGCCTTGTCCTCCCCCCGCGTCCCCGGTCTAGCAAGGCGTCCTTCCTGTGACCCTCAACCCCAAAGCCTCCTGGAGCTTGGCCCCGTGCCCACTGGCCTGCCGGACAGAGCCGCGCTGGTGGGCACCGGGAGGTGGGCTGGCGTCCAGGCTGGGGCAGGGAGAGCCGGCCCAGGGAGTGGGGTCTCCAGCGGGCCCTGACCCTCCCGCGCAGCCTCCAGGCACTCCACGCAGGGAGGGACGTCACATTGGGGCAGGCCGGAGGCAGGGGATGGTGCCCCCACCTGCGGGGCCGGCCTGTGTGCCCTCTCTGGGCCCTGCCGCCTGGCGTGGGCTTGGTCGTGGGCAGCGGTTGAGCACGTGCCTCCTCCCCAGAAAGTCGGGCTGAGAAAGGAGCCTGTTCTGCTGTAGCCCTGGTGGCGGGCAGCGGGGTTGGTGCTGACCCCGGGGTGCCCCGCCTGCCGCGCTGGGCCCCGTAGTTCACATCTCTCATGCGGCAGGGCGCGTGGAGTGGACCTGGTGGCCCAGAGTGGTCTGGGGGCTCACCCACCAGGCTCGAGGGCTGGGGCCAGATATGTGCCCCCAGGGTGGGGTGGGGCTCTGGGGGTCTCCTGCTGTGACTTGCCCTTGCTGGACCTGAGGGTGTTGTGGGGAGGTGGTCCCGGCCGGTGCAGCACGCTGTCATGCATTCACTCAACAAACACTGACTGTGCCTTTGCCCAGGGCCGGCCCTGGACACACAGCTAAGATCCCAGGGCCCAGGGCTGACACTCCACAGCGCCCCTAGAGCCTGGGGCCCCAAGGCATAAGGACCTCCCCACGAGGCCCTGAGGAGGCAGGGGGGCTCCCTAAGCTGGCCTCCCTGGGGCGTTGTTGCCTGGCCCAAGAAGGGGCTGCAGAGTGGGGTGCAGCCTGGGGCGGGCACGGGGCGGAGGAGAGGGGCGGCCGTCCTGCCGTCTAGGGAGGTCTGCTGACCACATATGTTGCGGGCCTCGGACCACGGTCCCCCAGGATGGGTTCTGGCGGCCAGAGAGGGGATCAGGACGTGGACTGGACCTCGGCCATTGGGCCTCACTGGATGGGGCCCATTTAAATGTTGGGGTTTCCTGGTCACCTGCCCCACAGGGCCACCTCGCCACACCGGGGGCCAGGGCGGCCTGCAGAGAGTGGGCACTGCGTTAGCAGGGCGCTGAGGGGGAGCCTGCCCCGGGTGAGGGCGGCCCCGTCCCATGTGGAGACTGTTGATGGGTGGGGAGCCCCCCACGGGACAGCGTGGGGGCCCGTGCTCAGGCCTCTGGAGAGGCCTCCTGGTTTTACCAGCTGCTGGGCGCCAGCGCCAGGCCTGCCCCGCGGTGTCTGCCAGGCGGAGCCTCGGGCTGTCTCCTCACCAGCCTCGGGCACAGCCGCCCTCTCGCCGTCAGCTCCGGGAGCTCTCGGGCCGGGGCGGGGGCCGGGGTGGGGGCGCGGCCAGGCCGAGCCAGCACAGGATCTAGGCGGAAATGACTTGCACTTCCCGGAGGCGAGGATGCCGGGCATGTCGTGGCAGCGTTGAAATTGCTGGTGCCGGGAGGGAAATGAGCGGTCTCCGTCACCCCACAGCTATGTGACCGGTGCGGGCCGCTGTCACTCAGAGCCTGGGCCGGGCGCGGACAGAGGCGGCTGACTGTGTCTAATTATCGGGGGCCGCAGTGCCGGGCGGCAGGGCACACAGTGCGGGGGGCCTCCCCAGGGCCACCTGGGACCTGCTGGGTCCTCTGTCTGGCTCTCACCCTTCCCTGCCCCCATGCCTCCTCAGGGCCTCGCAGGGAGGGGTGCTCCCTTATGTCTTGGGGCTCCAGGGTCGAGGGGCGCCGTGGAATGTCAGCCCCAGCCCTGGGATCTTAGCTGTGTGTCCAGGGCTGGCCCTGGGCAAAGGCACAGTCAGTGTTTGTTGAGTGAATGCATGACAGCATGCTGCAGAACATAGCCAACACCATCCCGTAAGACGACGCAGAGGAAAGCCCTGCTCCACCCTGGCACTGCCCGGGGGCCCCGGCCTGACCAACAGAGCTTGGCTGGGGGTGCCAGGTGCGTGGCAGGAGCCTGGGCTGCGCCTGAGGCCTGTGTGACTCTTAGCTGGGGAGTGCCTGGCCCAGTCCCTTGGCTGGTGGTCTTCGGGGGTGGTCTTCGGGGAGCCCCAGCTCTCTTTTAGATTGGAGATGGGGTTCACAGCACTGAGTGGGGCTTAGTGTCCGCCTTCCGAGTTCCCTGCTAGGCCGCGGTGGAGGTGACGGCTCCGGCATCAGCCCCTCTTTTGTGGTTCTCGCCGGCCGGCAGGCCTCGGAACGGCAGCCGCGGGCAAGGCCAGCCTGTGCCCTCGTTAGAGCTTTGCTGTGTGTGGCCTGTTAATAGAATTTGCTTCTTCAGAATCAGAAACATCTTCAGCTCTGCACCAGAGTGGCCGTGCTGGTGCCAGAAGCTTCTGACCACAGGACAGGCTCGGAGAGGAGCTGGGCAGTGGCCACCAGGGCCGGTGTCCATCCCGTGGTCGCGGGGGCTGGACTCCCTGCCTGCCAGGCCGCCCTCAGCCCCCACTCTCGAGGGGCGCCTGGAGTGTCAGGGCCCCAGTGCCAGGTAGTGGGGCCCCGAGGGCTGTGGGGGCTTCCCGGGAAGGGGCAGGCTGCACCCCGAGAGGGCCGGTTGGGGCTGTTCTTATCCCAGTGCGGTGCCCGGTGCGGTCAGGGCTGCGTCTTCATTCACGCCAGGGCTGTGCTTGGGTGACCGGCCTGGAAAGGTGCTGGGCTGCCCTGCCCGGCCCCGCTGCCGCTGCCTGTGGGTGCGCTCGGCGCCCCTCCAGCCCGGGCAGCAGTGCCCCAACGGGGCGGCCTGAGTGGGGGCCCGGGGTCCTTCCGCCTCCTCGGGGGCTGAGCGCGCACCCTCTGCCGTGGGGGTCACACAGGCCTTCCCCCCTTGCCCTGTAGGGGACTCGGCAGTACCCTGGCCCCCTGGTTGTGCCAGGAGGCCCCCAGTCATGAGGACCCAAATCTGCAGACACCACCAAGCGTCCCTGGTTCCCTGCTGGGACCTGCATGGCCTTGGTGCTGCGGGTCGCCCTGACTCCTGCACCTGGGGGACCCCAGGCCCAGCGCCCTGGAAAGGTGCAGGGGCCGTGGCGTGTGGGACAGGCTTGGCCGTCGGCCAGGCGAGGGGACCAGTGCCCAGGAGACACCAGGAGACCAGCCCCCAGCTGTGCGGCCTGGCGCTGTCCCTTCCTGGAGCCCCGTCTCAAGGGTAAAGGGTCACGAGGCCCCCGTGCAGGTGTCATGGACCCTCCCCGGCAGCCCCTGCCTCCAGCCCGGTCCCTGGGTGCCCGAGGGCCCCCCAGTGCTTGGATCCCCCAGGATGGCCCGAGGGGGCATCTGTAAGCTCCTGTCCCCCCCAGTCCAGAGCCAACCTCGGGGACGCTGTTGCCTGACCAGCTGGAGAGGTGCCAGGCCCAGGAAGGGGACCCCCGGGGCCTGTTAACCGCTTTCCAATGCCTCAAGCATGGATGCGCGTGGCCGGGTCCTGTGTCGTCCGGCTGGCGTGAGGCCTGGTGGCCAAGGACAGGCAGGGACACTGGGGCGGCCGCTGCGTCGCGGTCAGCCCTCGCGGTGGCCCGGTCGTCTGCAGCCAGCAGAGGTGGCCGCCGTCTCCGCGGCCATTTCCTCACCGAGCATCGCCCTGGACGCGCGGCTGCGGAAACTCAGCAGACCCCCCCAAAAGCTGCCATTTCAGCCCTCAGGCCCCTGGGCTCCCGCAGAGCCCGAAGGCCAAGGGGCCCTGGGGCTGGGTGACCCTGCTGGTGAGCAGCTGCCCAGAGCCAGCCGGACCGAGGGGGCCACGCGGAGGGCGTCAGGGACACGCAGAATTTAGCAAGTAAGCGAGGATCCCGGGGGGGCGGTGCCCCCACAAAGGCCGGCGGGAGCCAGAGCCTTGTCCTGCTCTGACGCCCCACACGCCCCAGCTCTTGCCTCCCTCCCAGCTGCCCCCCAACCTTGCCTCTTGCTCCCCACTGCGGCTCCCCCACCCCCTGCCTGAGGCCCCTCCTGCCTCCCCAGTCCCCAGCTCCCCGCTACCCAGCTCCCATCTCTCCCCTTTCTCTGCCTTCCCGTCCGCCCAGGCCCCCATCTCCTGCAGCTACCCCCCACGCAGATACGGGGAACGCCGCTCTGTGTGCAGGCCCCAAGCGCTGCTGGTGGCGCCCCATCCGTGGCGGGCAGCCGGCGCTGGGCTGGGCTGAGCAGGCAGCTGGGCCCCTGCGGCTCCTCGGGGCCCAGCAGAGGGGAGCTCCGGGTGGGGTGTGGGGGCCCCTCCAGGCTGCTGCCTCCGCACTGGCCCACGGAGGGGGACTGGTGACTGTGGTTGGGGCTCCCCTCAAGCTGTGTTGGGCGCGGGGCAGGGTGGTGGCCCCGGACCGTGGGGCCTCTTGGGGCGCCCCCTGCGGCCCTGCCAGCTCCCCTGGGGTCTGTGGGCACTCAGCGGGAAGCCGTACTTGCCGTGGGGCCTCGGGGAGGCCAGGTGGAGGCGCAGGAAGGACCCCTCCCTGGCCGCCGGCCCCCAATCCTGGGCGTCCTTCCAGAGCATTCTGGGTGCGTCCCCCGGACCCTGCAGCTGGAGCACAGCTGCCGACTTGGGCTCACCTGCACCCCGTTGCCTGCCCGGGGCCAAGTGTAGCTCGCACGTGCTTGAATGTTCTAGAAACGGCCCCCGAAGAAGGCGGCTTGGGGGTGGGTGAGAGGGTGACACCTCCGGGCTTGTCGGGACTGGGGTGCGCCCTCTGCGGGGGCCTCTGTGCGCAGGGCCTGGGCTGGGGGCCGGGGTCACCCCTTTGTGTGGAGGGGCACGTGCTGTGAGGCGGGGGGGCCTCCTCCCTCAGGCCGCCTGCCTGGTGGGCCGCTGCCCACCCAGGTGCAGGGGGCCATGTGCTGGGGGCCCAGGCGGGGTGTCAGATGGGTGTCAGTTGATGTGAAAGTCTGGGGGTGCCAGGCTGGCGGTGCCTGGTAAGGTATCTATTTGGGAGTGCCAGGCAGGGTGTTAGTCTGGGGGTGCCAGATGGGGGTGCCAGGTGAGAGCTCAGTCTGGGGGTGCCAGATGGGGGTGCCAGGTGAGAGATCAGTCTGGGGGTGCCTGGTGGGGTGTCAGTCAGGGGGTGCCAGCTGTAGACACTGGGTGCTTGGCTGCCGCATTCTGTGGATCCTCCAGAGCAGTTAGTGGCTGGTGCCTCTGGGGGGAGGGGTGGCTAGAATAGATTTATTCTCAGAAAAAAACCTTGAAAACCTCATCAGCCAAAAAAAGTAAAACAACCTGGAAAAATTCAGTCACAAGCCGCAGTTGGGAATCGGCACTTTCTGCAGCGCCATCTCGCTGGGGGTGTGAACACCCGGCTCTCTCCTCTGCTCCCCCCACCCCGGCTCCCCGGCCTGGGCACTGGGCTGCCGCGGCTCCGGAGAGCCAGTTCTCGGCTGCGGGACGCCGACCTGGGACTGTTTGTTCTACTTTCTGGTCAGTTAGATTCCGGTCAGATGGCTTGTGGGGAATTTGCGCTACTGCCCCTGGACAAGCGGTGTCGAGACCCCTTCTTGCTGGCGTCGTGACTGCGGAGAGGGGTCTCAGGGTCGGCCCCGCGCCCACGGGCTGGAGCAGACGGCCCCTGGACTGGTCACGCCGTCCCTGCCCCGCCCGCGGCCGCCTGCCCGGGAACCGGCCTGCGCGTCTCTTAGCGACCCCGCGCCTCTGTCCTGTGTGTGCGTGCGCTGCTGACGTTTGCTGTCCGGCGCGGCCTTGCAGTTCCGGTGTGCCCCGCCTCCTTGGTCGCGGGGAGCAGGCCGAGCCCCCGCAGGCTCCCGCTGCGCCCCGGCCGCGTGGGGCAGCAGCAGGCCCCCAGGGGTGGACGGGCCGCCACGTTCCCAGGCTCCCCCAGGGACGCAGTCCCGTCCTTGCGAGGCCCCGACACCCCGAGGCTCGCCAGCTGCACCCAGTATATCCAAGGCCGGGTCCCCAGGAAGGCGCTCTCCGAGAGCGCGGGGACAGCGATGGGGCGTGTCCGGGAGCTGCCGCTGGTGGGGGCCGGCTGGAGCCCTCAGGTGCTGGCCCAGAGCCCAGAGGGCGGCCCCGGGGGCTTGCAGGAGGCGCCTGAGGGCCCCTGGGGCTCGCCCCAGGTGTGGCCCGCCCTGCCTGTCCCCGGCTGTGCCACGCTTGGCAACGCCCGGGTCCTGATTGGGTGCGAGCGTCCAAGGCCCTGGGGGTGCTGGCCGTGGCTGATGCCCATGTCTCCGCCACGGGGTGGGGACACGTTGGGTACTTTCATTTTGAGGCAGCCACGAGCTGCCCGGGCGGTGGACAGTGGCACGGAGACCGCTTGCAGCAAGGGCCCGGGGCCTGGGGCCGAGGTCCCTGGGAGGCCCCAGAGGGCAGGGCGCAGGTGTGGGCCCCCGGCGACCCCGGGCCGCCCTTGAGGCGGGAGCCCGTCCCTCTGCCCGGCCTTTGTGTGGCGCCGTCGCCTGCCGCTCGAATAGCTCCGAGCCTGGCTGTCATTGTCCCCCGGTTACTCATCAACCACCTTCTGCCGAGAGGGGCTCGGTTTCCATGGTTACTGCTGCCCTGTGAATGTGATCTGGGCCTGGAGGAGGGGCGCTGAGCTTTACATAAAAGGGAGTCTCCAGTGGGCACTGCCCGGCTGCTCGCCTGTGCCAGCTCTCCCTCCTCAGGTCCCCTGGGGCTGCGCACTCCGGGCAGCGGTGGAGATCAGCCGTGGCAGGGGGCCAGGCTGGGGTTGCCGAGAGAGACGGGCTTCGGGAATTCACCCTGCCCTCGCTCTGGGGGACCTGCGGTGGTCTGGGGGGAGCCGAGGCACCAGGGCTTCGGGAGGGGCAGGCCGCGGAGGGGCTCCGAGCGCTGCAGGTCAGAAGGACCCAGAAGGAATCTTCCTTGTTGTTGGCGGCCAGCAGCCTGCAAAGCAGGGGACGGCAGGAGGTCCAGGGCCTGGTGGGGGTCCGAGCCCAGAGAGCTCCCTTGTGAGTGGACACAGCTCTGGCAGGCCCAGCAAGACGCCCTGGCACCTTGCTGGCCCTGGGGAGGGCGTGAGACCGGTGTGTCCCTGAGTCCAGCAGGGAAATGAAGTGCGGAATATTGTAGCTTAGGACAATCCAACAGCAGAATGACATCTCATAGAAGCCGGCAGAGGACCATGAAATGTCGTGAGAGGAGTTCAAGAAGATTTAAATAAACCGGGGTGGGGAGGGGTGGGGGCTTTAACCATGCTCTGGGCAGACTCAAACTGCAGAGTGTTGTATGGATTTGGTGCAAGACCAGCCAGGCTCACAGGATTCTTAGGAGAAATTGAAAAAATATATTGGCTGGCTATGAAATTTATATATGAAATAGCACATAAACTTTATAGGTAAAATAAAACCATGAATTTCATGTATAAGTAAAAGTTGCTGCTGGGCCTCCCTGGGGCGCAGGGGTTAATTCTCAGCACTATAAAGCTGTCCGCAGCCACTGCAGCGCGAGTTCGATCCCCGGCCAGGGAGCTTCCCACAGGGTGCAGCAGACCCCTCCTGTCTCCCCGCTACCCCCTCAGCAGTGGATTTCAGTGGATCCACCTGTTCTGCTCCCCACTCTGTCTCTGGGGAATCCTCTCACCCCCCGCACGTCTGGCCTGCACCCCAGTTCTTGTATGCATAAATAAATTAAAACAAATCTTAAAAAAAAAGCTGCAGAGACACGTCTGTGTACTCTGAAGAGTGGGGGCTCGACCTGTGGCAGCCGAGGCTGTGAGGAAGCCGCTATGATTTTGAGGGTCCTTCTGTCCCCACCCCACACCCTTCCTCCCCCAGGTCCTGTCTCAGACAGCAGCGTCTCTGTGGCTGGAGTAGCCCCCTCCTCTGCAGCGCCGCCACCGGCTCCCCCTGCGCAGGAGTGCGGGCGGATCTCCCCACAGAGCATGGAGGGTGGTTCCGGCTCCGAGCACCCCCACTCCTTTCTGACAATAGACCCCCAGAGGCAGCGGGTGCCTCCCCTCCCGCTTCCCTGGTTGCTCTGATGCTGGAGTGGCAGAGTCGCTCAGAACCTCAGCCCTGGGGGGCGCGAGCCGTGGGCCGCCGCAGCTGTCTGGCTCAGCCTGCTCGGCTGCAGGACCCCAGGGTGGGAACGCACAGACCCGCAGAGGCCAGCGGGCCCCGCCAGCTCACCTGTGGCCCTCCCGGGCCCTGGCACCCAGCGCTCAGGAGACCCTGCCCACCGCACTTCCCAGCAGGCCCCAGAGCCCCTGGCCTCCGGACGGGAGCCTCCGCTTCTGCGCCCCGGCGGGAGGAGACGCCCCCAGCACCCTGGCCTCCAAGTGCATCCTGTCCCTGCCACCGCCAGGTCCTGCGAGGGGCCAGGTGCTCTGCTCTGACCGCTGACCGATGGCATAACAGGGTCAGAGGCCAGCTGGGAGCAGGCGCTGACCACGGCTGGCTCCTCCCAGGCCATCTGCGCCCCCTCCTCCGGCAAAGTCCAGGGCAGCCGCCCCCCATTCTCACTCTGGACACTCCTGCCACCCCCGTGCGCACTCAGGACCCCCCATGGTGTGCTCACACTAACGGCGGTAGCCCTAGGGGTCTCCCCGCCAGGCTGGGGGGGCTGAGGGAAGCACCGTGGCACCCCCTCTTGGCACCCCCACGTCTGGGCCTGGACACAGGTGGCTTGTGGAATGAGTGAATGACAACAATTCTGAGTTCTCCATGCTTAAATTGCAGATTAAAGTCTTTTTTTTTTTTAAGATTTATTTATTTATGCATACAAGCTGGGGTGCAGGCCAGAGGCTTGGGGTGGCGAGGGGGTTCCCCAGAGATGGAGTGGGGAGCAGAACAGGCAGATCAACTGAAGCACACTGCTGAGGGGAGCAGCAGGGAGACAGGAGAGGTCTGCCGCGCCCTGTGGGAAGCTCCCTGACCGGGCGTCGAACTTGCGCCGCAGCCGTCGACAGCTCCATAGCGCAGCGCCCACCCCGTTGCACCACCAGGGAGGCCCCAGGTGAAGATCTTCAAGGAGATTGATTATACCAAATAATCTTTAATCACCAGTGAACTGTAAGCGTGGTCAGCGGGGTGATTCCTGAGGCGCCCTCGCCCCTCTTCAGACTCTGGGGTGCCTCGGAGGGGATCTAGCTTGCCCCACTTGATCGTCCGTCCCTCAGTGACTGCTCAGCCCTCTCTGGCGGCCAGTGTGCGGCTGCAGCGGCCTGCCGGCCTCGGGCGCGTGGGGCAGGCGTGTTTGTGAGTGCGCGTGCAGTGTAGGAGCGTGACGGTGTGTGGCGTGTGAGCGAGTGTGCGTGAGAGGGCTTGCATAGCGGGGCATGTGTGTGTTGGTGCGTGGGGTGTTCTGTGCCGGGCGGCGGGGTGCTCGGTGGACATCCTCAGGCTGGGGACACGGCCGGGCCAAGGGGCTGGGGTGTGTCCGTGTGGCCGGTGTCCTGGAGGGGGACTTTGAAAAGCCTGAGGCGGGTTGAGGTCAGAGGTCAGAGGGCCTGGGACGGGTCGGTGTCGCCAGGCTGGTGCACACAGCAGGGAACTGCCTGGCCCCGGTCAGCCCTATGAGGCCGCGGCGGGGGGCTGGGCCCGAGCGCTCCCGATGCCCAGGAGGCGGACGGGCGGTGGCCACGGAGAGGGAGCCCGCCGCAGTTGGCTCCGGTGACCTTGGGGAGCTCGGGCAGGCTGCGATGGCCGCTGGGCCGTCTCCAGGTGTGACCCCCAGCTGTCCCTGCCCACGCCCTGCCAGGCACGGCCCGTCCGGGCCACCTGCCCGCGTTGGCCCCTGCCCGTTCTGCTTTTTGGGTTCTGGAAACTAATTTCAGCATCTGGGTGTGGGGAAAGGGGCCTGAACGTGGCAAACTGGACGGTGAGGGGCGGGAGGACATGTCAGGCCCGAGCCACGGCTGGGACGCCGGCACTTTCCCCTCTCGGCGTTTGCTGAGGGCTGCTCCCCCAGTGGGGCGCCCCCTTGCCGCTTCCCCCAGGGCCCCTGGCTAATAATCTGAAAGCACTGGGCCTTCCCGGGCTGAGTCCACGCTCAGTCAGTCTCTTGAAATGGACGGTAGGAATTTTCTTAGCAAATATTTAACCAGAAAAAAAAGCCTCCCCACACTCCGAAGTCGCCGTGCCGCTGTGAGTTAATAGACGTCTAGGCCAATATTTGATCTTTTCACTGAACGAATCGGTCCCCGGCTGCTCCCTCAGGGGCGGGCAGGGCCTGGGAGCAGCTGAGAGCACCTGTTGCTGTGGGTGGGTGGCTGACTTGGCGGGCCCAGCGATGTGATGGCAGCGGGGCTCCCTCCCCAGCCCCCCGGCGTGAGGAGTGCTCCCCGGCTCCCCCTCGCCCAGTGTTAGTCAGCGGGAGGGGCTCCCTGAGCGGGGACTGGGGCCTCCCCCTCCTCCAGCCCCTTCCCCCGAGGCAGCAGCTGCTGCCAGGGCTGGACAGAAAGGGGTCCTGCTGGCCCGTTCCCCGAAGCGGCGTTTTTCTTGCCCTGACCCCCCGGGCAACCCTATAGGGACCCCCCGGGTTTCTGAAGGTCCTCGGGGCTCCCTATAAGTGTGGGAGCCGGGCCAGGTCTGGGGCCCATGGGTGCGGGGAGCCGGCCGGGTCTGGGACCCACGGGTGTGGGGACATGAGGCGGCCCTGGCTGGCATCGGCCTCACCTGTGCTCAGGTGCGCTCGCTCCCCTGGGGCCAAGTGTCTGAGATTGGCGTCCCAGCCGCCTTTGTTGCTGCTCTGGCTCTTAAACAGGTACAAATTATTGGCATTAGAAACCCTTGCAGCTCTCTCTCCTCATTAAGCCTCTGCACTTAATAATTATTTTCCCTCTAGAAAGCCCTCGTGGAGGCCGCGGAGCAGACGCGCAGAGCCCCAGCTCCAGACTCGCCCGCGGCTGGTGTCCCGGCGCAGCCGCCGCCCCTCTGTGCCCCTCCCTCGACTCTGCAATCCGCCTGGTATGAGAGCAGAGGGAGCTGGGTGACGGGAGCAGAGGCCGGGTCCGGCAGTGGACGCACCCGGGGAGCCCCCGTCACTGATAGGAAGCAGGCCCGCGTGCCCAGGTCACAGAGCAGGTGGGCGCAGGGCCCTCGCGTGGCCTGCTGGTGGTGGCTGATGGCTACCCTCTTCTTGGTGAAGGCGCCCGAGCCGCCCAGTCCAGAGGAAAGGGACAGCGGTCTCGCCGGGTGGGCGGCCGCCGGAGCACTTGTGGCCACTTAATGAAAACCCCAGAGCCCCCGAATCTGTCGCGCCCAAAGAGAGTAAATCTCACTTCTTCCGCAGCTCCTGTCCTGGCACGATCTCCCCGTTCCGGCCAGAAACCTCTGCCTCTTCCCTTCTATCCAGCACCCCCACCCACACACCCCTTCTTTTACTTTAAAGAATTTTTGTATTGTTTCGGTAGTCAGATACGCAGTCTCACAAAACTACGCGTGTGCCGTGGAACCCCACACCCCCGCCTTGCCCACTCCCCTCCTTGGCTTCCCCCAGGTTCTGTGGCATGCCGTGCTGGGTACGGAGACGGCACTGCTCCGCAGCCCTCATCCACGTGTCCCCAAATCTAAACGCTCTGAAAAGCCAAGTGAATTTCACAGAAACTCATTCGGTGGCAAAACTCACCCTGGACCAGCACGAGACAGTGGAATGCCCTCGTCCTGTGGGGTGAGGCTGCAGGGCTGGTCACACCTGTGCCCAAGTCCGTCTGTGACCCTGCTGGCTCAAGACGTGAGAGCACCACGTGCCTTTCCCAGTTCAAAAAATCCCGAATTCCACAACCTGATCCTAGGGTTGGTCCGTTTTCAGAGCTGCGTAGTATTCCACCGGTGAAAACACACACACACACACACACACACACACACACAGAGTTACACTTTCCCTAGCTGTGGGCACTGCCTGCCTTTGCTGGCTCTCCAGCGTGGGAGGTTCCCTGCACTTAGGTGACTCTGGGTGTTTCGCACGATGGCTGGGCCAGTCCACAGCCCCCCAGCAGCGAGTGAGTGCCCCCCCTTCTGCCCTCCGTGGGTGCAGACTCTCTCGTGGTGGTCGCCGTTGGCGTTCCTCACATTCCTGCTGACTGGAGCAGCTTCTCTTGTTTCTGGGCCGGACAGCCCGTCTCTCCCTCATGTCTCAGCAAAGTCCCGTGCTGGTGTCCCCTGGTGTAGTGTCCTATGTGCCTTGGGCAGCCCTCTCCCCTCGGGGCGTGGGCGTGACGTCCTGAGGTCTCCTGAAGTCGCCGTGCACTTTGCGCCCTTCGCTCGCTGGCCCGAGCGCGTGTCCAGGAGCGATGGGGCCGCCCGGTCCTGGTCCGGGGCCCTGCCTGTGTCGGCCTCCGCGGCTATGGTCAGTTTCTGCCCTGCCCCGCCCTTGCCTGGCCTGCTCCGTGGCCACACGCTCGGGTCACCTTCGATGGGGACCACCTCTGATGTCCCTGGAAGGCCTCCCTGCCCATTCTGGGAGCACCTGACTTCCTGGCCTGGCGGCCCTCCCTGCAGCCTGGAGTGTGACCTGGCCAGCTCTGTGTCGCTCGGGGCTGCGAGGAGGGCGGCGGCTGAGGAGCACCCCTGAGGAGCACGCTGCCCTTGCCGCACTAGCCCTTCCTGCCAGTGAACGGCGGCTTCTCGGGGTCCCCATGGTCAGGGCAGCCTCAGCAACTCGGGGTCCCCCGTGTGTTTTCTGGCACATTCAATGCTTGTTGAGAGTTTAGGCAACTTTCTGGCAAAGCCATTTGTCCCTGCGCGGGACGTCTGTCCTGGACAGCCTCTTGGTCCGGGCACCCTCCGTGCTGGGCCTCCGGGGCTGCCAGGGAGCCAGCCTCCCCGCTGGGCCCAGACGTCAGCCCCCGGGGCAGGACAGTCTGAGCACAAGATGGCCTGAGCGCCGAGCTTAGTCAGGTGGCCGTCCCGGAGGGCCACAGGGGTCCGCCCGTGGCCTGGCGAGGAGGTTCCGGACTCGGCAGCGGGGGCCGGACAGACAGGGCCTCTCGCCTGTGTTGATATGAGGGGCCTGCGGCAAAGTCAAACTGAAACTCCCAGCCAGCATGAGTGTCCACGGGGTCTCTGCTCACCCCCTCATCTAGAGGGGCCCTGGGGTCCCCTTGCAGCAGCTTCTGGGTGCCCGGCACTGTCCAGATGCCGCAGGCGCAGCAGGGATGGGACCCGCCGGCTCAGTCCTCACAGTCCCGCGGAGAGACAGGTGTAGACAGCCGTGGCTGGAGCAGCCCCTCCGCCCGGTGTGGAATCATCGGGGACGGGGTGGCCTCCAGGTGTGGCCTGCTGTGTTCTCTGTCCTGGCTTTGCGCCCCACGGACGGGTGGGGGGCCTGCTCCCTGGTCCTGCTCCTGGGGTGGTGCCCGCAGGCTGCGGGTCTGGCATGGAGAGGGTCTTCAGCCGCCTGCGCCGGCAGAGATGGGGCGCTTGGGGGGGCACAGAGCGGCAGGGACCGGAATCCGCACACGGCGGGGACTGCAGACCTGCTGGTGTTCCCCGGGTCCCCTGGCACACATGAGGGGCCTTGGGAGGAGGCGAGGGCGCCTGGCTGGGGGGCCGCCCCTGGCCAGCCCTTGGCCTCTCTGGTCCTGGACTCGGAAGTGATGGTGCCCTCAGCCTGCAGCCAGAGGGTCCCGGGGGCCTCAGAATCCACGTGCCCCCCAGTTCCTCGCTCACCCGCTGCTGGGCCAGCGGATGGTGCTCGACTTCCTGAGCTGGGGCCACTGAGGGAAGGAAGAGACCGGGGTGCTCTCGGCCAGGCCCTGGACACTGGACTCTGAGCTGGCTGTGGGGAGGGCGGGCCGGGGCGCCCCGTGGCTGGGGCGGGAGGTGGGGGCACCGGGTGGGGTCGGGTCTCCAGGCCTGGGGAGCGGTGTGTCGGTGGCCGGAGTCCAGCTGACCGTCCAGGGCCCCCTGGGAAATTCTGAGCAAGACAGAGGTGACGGGAGCCGGCGTGGGGAGAGGGCCGCGGGCGGGCGGTGGGGGCCGGGCCAGCCGCGAGTGACCCCTGTGTCTGCAGACGGTGTCCACAGTGCGGCGGCCCTCTGCACGCTGCGGGTGACCATCATCACGGACGACATGCTGACCAACAGCATCACCGTGCGCCTGGCGGACATGTCGCAGGAGCAGTTCCTGTCCCCGCTGCTGGCGCTGTTCGTGGAGGCCGTGGCCACCGTTCTGTCCACCACCAAGGAGGACATCTTCGTCTTCAACGTCCAGAACGACACGGGCGTTAGCGCCAACATCCTGAACGTGACCTTCTCCGCCCTGCTGCCCGGCGGCGCCCGCGACCGCTTCTTCCCCTCGGAGGACCTGCAGGAGCAGATCTACCTGAACCGGACGCTGCTGACCGCCGTGTCCACCCAGCGCGTGCTGCCCTTCGACGACAACATCTGCCTGCGGGAGCCCTGCGAGAACTACATGAAGTGCGTGTCGGTGCTCCGCTTCGACAGCTCGGCGCCCTTCGTCAGCTCGGCCGCCGTGCTCTTCCGGCCCATCCACCCCGTCCACGGCCTGCGCTGCCGCTGCCCGCCCGGCTTCACCGGCGACTACTGCGAGACCGAGATCGACCTGTGCTACTCCAGCCCCTGCGGCGCCCACGGGCGCTGCCGCAGCCGCGAGGGCGGCTACACCTGCGAGTGCCTGGAGGGCTTCACCGGTAGGCGGCCCCATCTGGGTGGGCGTCCCCTGGGGCCTGGGTGGTGTCCCCTGGGGCCTGGGGCTGCCCCGTAGCTGTGCCCTGGGGGGGTGTGGGCCAGCCCCTCGGAGACGCTGGGGGACTGACCGTGGCGCTGAGTGACTGGGAGTGGCTGCTGGCCCGGGTCTGGGAGGACGCGTCCGCGTGTCCTGTCCCCATTGCTGTGCGCTGGCCGACGCCCTGCCCGGCCTAGTGCCCCTGTGGTCCATGGCCGTGAGGCCCCAGAGCTGCGTCCCCAACCCCGGCTGCACTGGGCTCATGTGGCCCTTTGAGGTGCTGGCCACGGCCGCTGGAGCCACCTTGATGGGTGCTTGCGGGCCTGGCAGGAGGTAGGGGCTCGGCGGGGGCTGGTGGGCAGGGAGGGGGCAGGGTGGGCCAGAAGAGGGGGCGCCTGGTGGCCGAGGGGCCCAGGCTCCTGCCGGCCTGCCTGTGTCCCCCTCACCGCTGAGGCTGCCTTCCCTCCAGCCTGGTCCCCAGCCCTCTTCTGCGTGTCCACCCCAGTCCTGGCTGCCCACGGGCCCTGGTGCTGAGTGGGGAGGAGCACAGGGGTGACCGGAGACCCCTGGCCGCCGCCACCCACGCCCGAGTGGCTGGGGGCTCGGCTGCGGCAAGGAGCCCCCCAGCTGTGCTGAAGCCGCATCCCGTGCAGCGGCCGCGCTGGGCAGGGGCCTGTCCCCTCTTCCCTCCTGACCTCGAGGCCAGGGCAGCCCTCCCCGCCATGAGGCCCGTGAGCTTCGGGACTCCCGCCATCCCGTGCTGCCCTCACCCTGCTGACGGGAGGGAGGTCCCACGATGTGCCATAGCCAGCGTGAGCTCGGAGCGGCCCCCTCCCCTCCTGGAGAGCCCCGGGGCCAGGCCAGCGCCTGCGCTGAGGCTTCCTGCCCTGCCGGGCGGCCGTGGCTAGCCGGAGGGGTGGTCCCGGAAGTGCACGGGACCTTCATGCGGCTTCCGGGCAGTGCTGCCGGCTGGGTGCCCGGCCAGCACGCCTGCGTTTTGCTGCCTGTGGGCGGTGACCCCAGGCTGTCCGCACCATTGTCCGAGGCCAGGGAAGCAGGTGGGGGCACCCACGCTCCAGTGGCTTCGTCCTGAAGGCCGTGGGGAGCCAGGGTGGCCCGGGCCTGATGCTGGCCAGGCGGCCGCACCCCCTCGCAGCTGGAACAGGTTGCGCCAGAGACATCCGGAGGTTGTCGGGGCTCCCAAGCGGCGAGCCGTGGACTCCCGAGGCGGTGCTGGTGGGAGGGACGCTAGCTTCTGGAAGTCCCTTTTCATCACAGGGGCCATTTTCGAGACATAATGGCCGGGGAGTGGCCGAGCGTGTCATCGCCAGCAGCCTGCTGGCCGTCTCCGTGGCTGGGGACCCTTCGAATGTCTCGGTCTGAAATTACCCTGCGCCTTCCCCGGAGATAAGGCGGCTCAGCGGGGCACATTGACTGGCCTCGCCCTCTTCTTCCCGCTGCCTTTGAAGCCTCCCTCCTCCCACTGGGGGTAATTGAGCCGGCGGCTCCCGATGAAAGGGCGCTGTCGTCGCCCGGCTTTTATTACGGCTCCCCGGTAAGCCGAGCTCCGGTGCACTCGGGAAGCTGGCCCGGGCCCAGGCGGGAGGCCCTGCTCCCGAGTCCCGGCGGGCGGGCGGGCAGAGGAAGGAGCTTTCAGGGAGAGCTCAGGGGACCTGGCGCTGGACAAAGATGCCTCACGGCTCTTGGCGCGTCTCAAACCGCCCTGGCCCTGGGGCACTCGGGGCCGGCCAGGCTGCCCAGTCAGGGAGACGCTCAGCCTCAGCTCTCCGGATGGGCGTCCCCTCTGAAGGGGCCAGTCTGAGGCGGTGGACGAGGCCCGGCTCGCTTCCCGCAGCCGGAGCCCCGTTGACGGGGACAGACGTCCTCTCCTGCCGCCCCTGCTGGCCCCAGAGGCCACCTCGGTGACTGACCCTGCTTGGGAAGGTTCCAGAAGGTCTCCCAACTCCCTGGACAGTGTCCATGTGCTGCGGTCAGGGCAGGCGCCACGGGGCGGAGGCCTGTGCCATCCGGAGCTCCTGGCTCAGCCGCTCCCCCAGGCCTGACTGGGCCCTCAGACCGCCCTTTCTCATCACGCGTGGCCGTCCCCCGCCCCAGCCCAGCTGCCAGCCCGGGCAGGACGGTGCCCTCAGCCGTGCCAGCAGGCTGGGCTGCTTTCTCGCGGTGCTGGTGGTGCCGGCCTGGGCTTCATGCCCCGTCCGCGTGGCAACTTCCCCGGCCCGGGGAGCGCGGCCCCAGCGCCCCACACCCGAGCGCCCGCCAGCCGCACCTGCTCCGTCACCAGAGCGGGGTCTCCACTCCAGGGACCCTGCCCGGCCTGAGCCAGCATCTCGGCCGGGGGTGGTGGGGAGACGCAGCTCGAGCCGGGAAGGGCCGCTCTGCCCGGGCGTCTGCCGGCCCCGGCCCCTCTCCCTCTCGGGCACCGCAGGACGCGTGCGTGCCTGAGCGCGTGCTTGTGGCGGGGGCGCCTCACTCCAGCCAGGCCCAGGCACGCTGCTGATGGAGGCTCGGCACGGCCTCCCGCCGCTGATAGAGCGGCCACACCTTCTGCAGCCTCCCGCCCTCGCCGGGCCTGCCCGCACCCGGCCGGCTCTGGGTGCAGCAGGGACATGTCCACCCTCAGCTCGTCTCAGCCCCCCCACCCCGGCGGCCTCCCCCCAGCTCCCGCCGCGGAGGCCGCCCTGCACCCCCCAGGGTGCAGCCAGGCCCCCTCACTCCCCACCTGCGTGTCCTCCAAGAACCGGCACCCCAGATGCCCGGTGTCGCCCGATAGGTCAGCCGGGCCTGGAGGCGCTGCCCTGCCTCGCCCGGCCCCGGGACTCGCCGGGTGGGGCCTGTCTGGGACGGGCCTGCTCTTGCCCTCAGGGTCGGTGGGTCCTTGCTGAGGGCAGCGGGGTGCTGGGCACTGGGTGCGGAGGCCAGCTGTGGACCGCAGGGCGCAGTGTCCAGACCTCCCTTGGCCGAGCGCTGGTGTCCCCCTGCAGTGCCCCCCTGTTCCCTAGGCACCCCCAGGTGCCAGCTGGGCACCTCCGGGCTGGGGACACGGCCTCGCTCTCTCCCCAGTGGCCCAGGCCCTTTCTCTGGGGGACTGTCCTTGGAAAAGATTTCTGCTGGACCAGGGTGCCCACAAGCAGGGACCCCTCGAGGCTTAGCACGGCAGGCTCTGTGAGGTGGGCGGGCTGTGCTCCCCGGAGGCTCTGGGGGTGCTCCTTCCCCCGACTCCCTGTGTTCCATGCAGCGGCCGCAAGCTCCTGGCCCGGGCTGCAGACATCTCTTTTGGGGCCCCCTGAGCTCATTTTGGGGGCAGCTCCTCAATCCCCTGCCGGTGGGTGTGGGGTGCCCCCGACTGAGATTGCTCTGGGCCCACGGGCCAGCGCTGCCAGAACCACCTCTGCAGCAGAGTCTCCCGTTATTCAGGTTAGTCGGGTTTCAGCTCTCAAGGGTGTAGGCGGCTTCTGGGGGGTGGGTGGGGGGAGCCAGAATCTTTTTTTCCCCCGCTGGAATGCCTTTTTTATTCGTATTTTCGAAAATGGGTGTGTCTGAGGTTCTGGGAATTTGCTTCAAAGACAATATGAAGTCGCCCTAAGAAGGTCCTGGAGGGCCCCATCTCCCAGCTTCCTCTGGGGACGGGGCTTCCTGACAGCTCTGCCCCCCAGGAGCGGGAGCCATGTTGGGGGGGCTGGGGGGCCTGCAGGCCGGTCACCCCAGGACTATAGTCAGGTCTCGGAGACACCTGTTTGTCTCCCGTCTGGGGGCTCCAGGCAGACACAAAGACCGGCCTGTGGGGAGGGGCTGCTGGGGGCTCCCCATGGATACACAGACCCGCCTCTGGGGGGCCCTGCGACCCCTGTCACCCCTCAGTCCAGGAGAGGGCCCAAGCAGGGGCTGGGGCTGGGGGCTGGGGGCTGGTGTGGTGCCAGCATTACCTTTGCTAGCGGTTAGGGCGGGTGAGGCCACTTAACCACTGCCCCGAGGCCGCCACAGCAGACCTTTCTCTCCAGACGTGCCACAAGGCTCCTCCCTGGGTGTCGCAAGCCTCGGGAGGGCAGGTGGGCCCAGGGCCAGGCCTGCAGGGCCACCTTCTGGGGCTGGGCTCTCTGGGGTGTGGCGGGAAGGGCGCCCCAAGCGGTGCAGGGGAAGGTGCGGGGCCCTGCGGGGCTGGAGGGGTGCTTTTTGTGCTGACCCGCTTACCCCGGGGCCTCCCCTCTTCCGAACCCCTGCAGCCCTCCTGCTCCCGTCCCAGGTCTTGGGGATCCCCACCCTGGTCTCGGGGCCCAGCTCACTCCGCAGCACCTCTGTGGACGCCTCCCAGTGCCTGCGGGGCCGGCTGCGGCTGTCCCCCAAGGGGCCGGCTCCGGGGTGTCCTGTCCGCCTGCGTGGGCCTGGGGTCTCAGGCGCTCCCTGAGGCTCGGGGTGCGGGCTGGGCCCTGGGGCGTGGGGTTTGACTCATGCCCGGGTTTTGCCCTCGCTGCCTGTGGAAATTCTCGTTTTTCTAGTTGGAGGCCCCGAGGATTGGAAGGGAATTGTCTCTCTGTTTGCTTTAAAACCTAAGATGTCAAACCTTCCCATGCCCTCCCCTGGGCTGTCCCGCCCTCCTTGGGTCTCCAGTGCCCCCTCCCTAGGCCGGAAGACTGACCAGCTGCACCCTAATGCTGGCACCACACCAGCCCCCAGCCCCAGCCCCTGCTTGGGCCCTCTCCTGGACTGAGGGGTGACAGGGCACCTCCCCCACCAGAGACATTCCTGCAGAGCCCAGCTTAGAAACCCCCGCATACTGGCCCCCCGTTTCCCTGTCTTTCAAGCGTGTTTGCTGCGCACGACGACGGCAGAAGCACAGTGTCCTCGTCTGCGGGGCGGTGGGCGCCACACACCAGGTGTCCGGGCCACCAGCGATGACCTGGCGAGGGGCTCACCGGGCCCCTCGCTGCCCTCCCGGCCCCGAAGGTCACCCCCCACCGAGGGCCTGTGCTCTGGCGCTGCGGGTAGCGTCCCCTCGCTCCCGCCCGGCCTGGGGAGGGACGGCGTCCAGGCATGGACGCGGTGGGCCCTGGAGCTGGCGGGGCCTCGGTTCCTGCGCCTGGTCCAGCAGTCGAAATGCTCCCGAGCTCCGGGCTGGTCAGCGGGTGTCGGTTGGTGCAGTGGACCCCTTCCTCAGCTGCAGTGGGGCTGGCAGCCAAACGGGGGGACCTGGTGGGACGGGGCCTCCCCAGGCCGAGGACGACAGAGGAGCCTTGACTCCAAGCAGACTGGCGGGGCGCAGGGATGCTGACCCAGCGGGGCCGCGGGAGGGTGGCCGGCACCTCTGGGCCGCTGCTGGCCGCAGACGGGGCTCCAAGCAGGAGGTTGCAGAAAACTGCAGATCTGGTTTCGTGCGGATCTTTCACCTAAATCAGGTGATTTTAGGAATGAACAGCTGTCACTTGTCCCCCCCAACTCTGAAAGCAGCCGTGGTGGGGCCTGCGTGCCCCAGCATCGCCCTCGGGGCCCCTGGTGGGCTCTGTCCAGCTTCCGAGTGTGGACGCTGCTTAGGTGCCGTGGGCGGCGTCTGTCACCCGCCGCCGCATGCGGGGCACTCTCCGGGCCTCCTGGCCTGCCCTCCACACATCGGCCTTTGCGGCCACCTGCTGCGAGCCCATGCGCCTGGGTGTGGCCCCCCACTCTGCCCATGTTGGGGTGCAGACGCACAGCGCGCCGTCGGGAGCGGGCACGGATGCTCTGGCTGGAGACTGGGTCCGTCGTGGGCGCCCGGCCCTGGCCCGGGAGGCAGAGGGGGCTCAGTTCTGGGGCCGCCTGGACGGGCGACCTCGAGGCCCAGGACAGCCCTGCAGAGGCTGGGAGGGGCCGCCAGGCAGCGACTGGGGTCCCCCTCTGGAGGGAGACCGCGGTGGGTGTGGACGAGCGGGGGCCGGCGTTGGCCAGCTGGGGGCTCCGGCGCTGCAGGAGGAGCCGGCGGGTGTGTGCGGCGGGGGCAGCTGGCAGGGCCAGGGCCCGGGTTGCCGCGGCTGTGCAGGTGAGGCGGCGAGGGCTGGAGAGCGGAGACGGTCCCGGCTCTGGGCTCTGGCCTCTCTGGACAGATGGTGGGACCTCCCGCCCGGTTTTGGGGCTTTGAGATACGAGGGGACAGGATGGGCCCGGAGGTGCGCCTGGCTGCGGCTGCCTGGGGGCTGCCGGCGTTCGCTCCGGGGTGGTTTCAGGACACCGAGGGGCGCCAGGTGGGGTGCGCACTCACGAGGCCACGCTCGGGGCCTGGACACGGGCCTGCCTGGCACAGCGTGTTCACAAGTGACGGTCACGCCTGCTGCCGTGCGGTCGTCTGGGGTGGCCCGAGGTCTGGGACAGGTGCCGGTGAGGAGGGGGCCCAGGGTCAGCGGAGGCGGGGGCGTGGCTGTCACCCAGCGGCCGGAGGCAGGAGGGGGCACGGGGCCTCGGCTTGGGGGTCTGCACCCCGGACTGGGGCCCACAGGCCTGGAGATGCGCCTGCTGCTGCTCTGAGTTTATGGCGGCTGGCTGGGGCTCGGGGAGACTGAGGCCGCTGCCTCCTGGGAATTGGGAAGCAAACAGACGTGGGGCCAGACGGGCGGTGCATAGGCTGGGTCTGGGCGTCCACGCGGGAGGGCTCCGCGCGGGGGCAGGGCCGCGGCTTGCTCTGGGCTCTTTAGGCCGCGCGGAGGCTGGGGCAGTCGGTCCATCTGTGCGTGTCTGCGAGAGCCCCAACGGCTGTGGGGGAGCCCCTGCCCAGGTGCACCCCGAAGCCATGTTGCAGGCGGCAGTGCCAGGTGCAGAGTGGGGCCCAGACGTCGCCGACCTCCCGGCAGAGCTGGGGCACCGTGGCCAATGGGCAGGGCCTCTGCCTTCACTCCGGGGAGTGTGGGCTGCCCGTTGGGCCCGTGCGGAAACTTCCAGCCCCTCCTGGCACTGAGGGGCTGGGGAGGCCCCTGGAGCGGGGCTGCCCTCCGAGCGGTGGGAGGAGGCGTGTTTGGCGCCCGCTGTAATGGGGGCTGCGGGGGCCCTCCATCAGGCACACGCGGGGCCCCCAGGGCTGGTGTGCAGCTGCCCACGGCCGGCCGCTTGCACTGTGTCCAGGTGACGCTGTTCGAGTCCGGCCCGGCCGCGGGTGTGGGGTAGCACTGGGCGCCAAGGTGGTCCCTGGCTTGGGCGCGCGGCCCTGCTGCCTGCTGGCCTGGCCAGGTGGGCAGAGCTGGTGGGGAGGGGCTTTGCGGGCGCCCACTGACGCCGTCTGCAGCCGGGGGCGGGCTCCGGGGTGGCAGTGAGGAGCCCCTGGCCGCCCGCAGGCGGGGTGACCTCCCGCTCTGCCCGCAGGAGAGCACTGCGAGGCGGACGCCCGCTCGGGCCGCTGCGCCCGCGGCGTGTGCAGGAACGGGGGCACCTGCGTGAACCTGCTTGTCGGGGGCTTCCACTGCCTGTGCCCCCCCGGCGAGTTCGAGCGGCCCTACTGCCAGGTGACCACGCGCAGCTTCCCGCCCCGCTCCTTCGTCACCTTCCGCGGCCTGCGGCAGCGCTTCCACTTCAGCCTGGCGCTCACGTAAGTGCGACCCCTGCCCGTGACCCCGTGACCCCCGCGACCCCTGCCTGCAACCCCCACCTGTGACCCATGACCCTGCCTGTG
>PVIJ01006827.1:0-79719 GCA_004024925.1 Scalopus aquaticus
TGCAAAAACAGAAATGGAAAGTAGGAATGGACATAATTTATTGAGATGGCATAAAATGTTTCTATGATAAATCTGGATAACCAGACTGAAAAATGAGCAGGAAAAAGGTAACTAGTTAGCAGACAACAGGCTGCTGTAACATACTGGATAGAGGTCACTCTGTAACACTGCCATTTCCTGTAAGTGCCATCATTAACACTTGACTCTGTCAAATTAAATAACATCTAATTTTTCTTTAAATGTGTGATTCTGCCTTAATATTCGATATGCCCGAGAAAGAAAGATTGGGTTCATCAATCCAAGCTCTTATATCTATGACCTATTAGATTGTGAGTGTAGGATGGTTCTTATCCCCTCCTAGATACACCATCAAAGTGAGGTTCTCTTCTAAATTCTAGATGATGTATTTAAATTATGAATAATCAACAAGTGGTAAATATTTAGTATAGTCAACAATTTCCCCAACATTTATATCTATTCCTCCTTTTATACTTAGAAAGAAAAACAATGATTTAATTTGAGGTAATCAAATATTTCTTAAATATTTCCAAAAAGAGGTAGTCTAAACTTTCATGAATTTCTGTATTCAATTCAGAGTACAGACTAAAAGATATTTTTTTTGCTTTCAAAGGAAGGAAGTTTGCTACATTATAGATATAAATACAAAAATAACAAGGAATTAAAATGGATAAAGGCTGTATTCCTTGATGTTTAAAACTAAACAATAGGCCATAGAACATATTTAAAATTGCTTCCTCCAACACCCATTTCAAATTGTTATGACTTAGAGATAGGCCCTCAACTTGTAAGCATTTTCTACCCAATCATGTAGTTCCAAATTTTATTAGCGATCTGTAATTTTGGTGCTTCTGCCTGTATAGATTGTAATAATACCATTTAGTATTTCATGTAGCTGAATTAGTGGATGACCTTGGGTATTATCTGGTTTCAATCACATTTGTCCCTCCTATGTAATTGTTATTTCTCTGAGAGTAAAGATTAATAATCTCAGTTATCATCAGTATCCCTTTTTTTCTATTTGACCTAGTTGTGTGAGAAGCTACATTGGCCAAGAGGCTGTCTTAGCTTACAGATCAATACAAAGATGGTCAAGTAAGGCAGTCCAATTAGCATTTTTGAAGGATTCTTTGAAAGCCAAACTTTGAAATCAATAGAGTAGTCTAGAATCATGGGGCTAAGAATCAACTACTCCCCAAGTATATATTTAGGTATAACTAAATTTCTATGCTTTGCAAACTTTCCAAATATTGATTGCTGGTTTAAAATACATTTTGCAGGCTTTCAGAACATCATCATAACTTTGCAAGGTCCTCTTCCACATGTGCCTCCATACTAAACTGTCAAAAATCATGTGTGTCTATGTAGTCATTAATTTCTCTATAATAGAGTATGCAAGAGATATTAATATCATGAACTTCTTTCACTATAAAGGTCATTATTTGGACAGGTATATATTTGAGATAATATAAAAAGATATATGCATGAAGTTAATGGTACTGGATGAATGACGACAACATTAAATACTGACAGGGGAATACTGCTTTGGGGAGGTCTAAATCTAGGGTCTAAACCCTAGCTATAGTGAAATATGGGAAATCAAATGTGAGGAACTTTTTGTATTTTATTACAATTTTGGTCTTGAGTGGGAAAGGAAGAGATATTAAATATCAAGATTACTCAAATTGAGTAGTGTTATGTAGTATCCCTAGTTGACTAAGCAACAGGTGAAATAGTACATGGAAATAATGAGAAAGTGACCAAATGGAAAGATTGTAGGAAAATAACACTATGCTTTGCTTATTTCTTTTTCTCTCCATTGCTTTGATGGGATAACTGAAGGCCAATTAAAAAACATAAATTTAGTTCTCAAATAACAAGTAACCTGTGTTTATCCCATTTATCTCTGTGGTCACATCTCCTAGAGGACCTCTAGTTACCCCTACCTCTTGATATTCATATCACTGTGCATCCCACTCCCGGCTTGTACTAGGGTTGACCTGTATAACCAATACATAGTACAGATTGGTAGTATAATACTTCTGAAGTTAGTCTATGAAAGACATGTTGTCTCCTTGATCTATTCCGTCTTTTAGATCACTCATTGAAAAAAGGTCAGCCATGTAGCAAAGCTCTATGGTGGAACCCATGTGATAAACACATGGGTGCTTCTGCCACTGACAGAATGAGTGAGCTGTCAAGGAAGCAGATTGTCCAGCCACTGTCAAATGTTCATAGAATTGTAGTCAAATGGTAATGACTGTCGTCAAATGATATTGGCTGACAGCCTAACCAAAACCTTGTAGGAGATCCTGAATTAGGATCAGTTATCTAAAGTACTTTTGGAATCCCAATCTCAAAAATTGGGTGAGATAACAAGTATGCATTGTTCTAAACTAATAAGTTTTGGGACAGTTTTACACAGCAATAGAAAATAAATCTGTTTGATACATTATTTGAAACCTTATAAAGATATATTGGTAACTGTTGCTATGGGTCCATAGCCTTACTTAAGATCTTTGACTATTTCCTTATCTTCTTTGCAATACCAGCCTTAATAAAGATAATAAAATTATCAGTAATAAATCAAAGAAGGTGGGATAAATCTTTTGACAGAAGTTTTAGTATGTCACAAAAAGAAGAAAAAATAAAGCATCATTAATGCCTACTAGTATAAATAGAGGCTCTTGAAAATATAAAATAAATTATTTAATATAGTTAATTAAAAATTGAGCATCTGGTTCAAACTGGGTTAGAAACATAACTAGGCCCTTATCACCTCTATCAAAGTACCAAGTTATATCTAAAAAGTTGGTCTTTACCCATCAATTATTTAATTCCAGTAAGATATTCTTATATTTTCTGTGAGTTGAAATTTATTTCAAAGTGAACTTTAATGTTTGTAGGTCAGTGCAACATGGAAAAATAAAATTTTCTGTATTATTTTCCTGTTGTTATTGAAGCACATTGATAGGTACAACTATTGTGGATGCATATGTTTTTGTGTGGGGTACTTTTAAAAAAATGTTTTGTTTATTTATGCACAAGAGCTGTGATGCAGGCCAGAGGTGCAAGGTGGTGAGAGGATTCACCAGAGACAGAGTGGGGAGCAGAACAGGCAGATCTACTGAAATACACTGCTGAGGGGAGCAGCAGGGAAGGCTGCGTCATGTGGGAATTTCCCTGACCTGGGTATCGAACTCCATGCTGCAGTGGCTCTGGACAGCTTCATAGTGCTGCGCTTAACCCGTTGCACCACTAGGGAGGCCCGGTGTAGGGTAGTTTTTATCTGTGTTATTTACTATCCAATGAAGTTTTGCAAATTATACCAATAATTCAGCCTAGTGTATTAATCTGTTCAGTGCTTTACTCTAATTAGGCCCACTGTAAATACTGTCTGAATGGAATTTAATTGTATTGCTGACTCCTGATTGCCATAGTTTTTTTTCTTATTTTAACAGTTGCCATAACTCCTGAAATTTCTTTAGGGAGAATGTTTTCCCAAAGACTGTGTGAAAGAAAAATCACCTGAAAGGCAGAGTGAATTCTAAATGCCAACTCCTACAGTTTCTATTTTAAAGACATCTTAATCATTATAAAGAATGACTTAGGACAGATATAAATAACATTTATTTCTTCTGCCATGTCTATGAAGCAAGTTAGTCCTAAAATATCTGAAGACCCCTCAACTGAATTATGATAACTAAACCATTTACAGGTAGGTGTAGGGGTGTGTGTGTGTGTTTGTAGTGTAAAAGCTGAGATACTGAAAAAGCCTTTTATTGAATTTTTTCTTGTATGTTTTAGTATGTGTTTTAGAAATTGGGTAGTAGATATGAGGAAATATCTGTAAGTAGCAAAGAGACTCAGGATCCTTAACAAGTTAAATATATTTAGTGAGAAAAATATTTCAATGATAATGGTAACTTGTCATTAATTGAGAGATCATAGCATGCATGTTTTAGATACTTGAAAAGAATAAAACGCACATGCACATACATGCACACATACATACATAGCCTGAGTACTTTATGATAAACGAGAGGAGAAAGCACGCTGGAGTCCCAGCGTTTGTTCTTCCAATCTCACCTTTGACCAAATACAAAAATGTGTTGAAAGTTGGATGGTTAGACTAGAATGCATACATGGAAATGAACTCAGTGCCAACAAAATGGGGACTTGTCATCTTGTTGTAATTCTACTTTTTTTGAGGAATAGGTAGGGGAAAACTTACAGACAAAATGTTTATTATAATTCTATGATCATAGCAGTAACACCCACCTGACCTTCAGAAACAATGGCTGCATGTAGTTACCATTTTACAGTGCTAATTCTGCATTCTCCTTGAAATATATAACTTAAGAGAAAATGCTAGGTATTGTAATTAATAGTATTCACCTGTACCCCAACAGCATGCGATCATTTCAGTTTTTATTTACTCATCTGTCAGGGTTTTTCAGGTACAATAATTGTTTTTTTTTTAACCATAACACCTGCATCTAAAGTTTTACAGAATGTTTGTTATGCTAAATGTATTTAAGCTTTTCAGGTTTCTGCACATACACTCAAGATATGTGTTCTATGGTAAATAGCAGTAAGGACAGGTGTCCCAAATTAGCCTGGTAAGTGTGTCAGGTTGAAAGCAAAATACTGCAATGTGCCTTTTGCATTTTAAAAACCTGACACACACACTATGTTTCAACGTGATTAAATCTGGAAAACTATTTTTGTTTCTCTTCTCTTGCTTTTCATTCTGATGGAAACCCTTCCTGCTCCCATTTCTATCAGTACTATCCATTAGAGGCTCATGAATGAGAATGTTTTCCACCTAAAAAGGCCTTTTACTTTTTAGAGAAGTTTTGGCTTGAGTTTTCCATAACTTTTTTTTTAAGGTCTTTTAAATTTATATTGGCATAGAAGAGCTGAGGTATAGGCCAGAGTTGGGGGCAGGGAGCAGTGGTAAGAGGATTCACCACAGACAGAATGGAGTGCAGAACAGGAGGATCTACTGAAATACACTGCTTGGGATTAGTAGTGAGACAGGAGAGGTCTGCTGCACCATATGTGAGCTAACTCCTTGGCCAGAATTGAATACAGGCCTTCCCTGTGATAGCACTGAGACTTAACCCCTAGGCTACCAGGGAGACACCTGGCATAACTCTCCTTTGAATGACTGATCGTAATTAAAATGGTGATGTTATGCTAATAACTTTAATTGTCCTATTCACATTTAAATTTTTTCTTGTGTTTCTTTTACATTTTATTTGGACACTTAGTATCTGCTTCTTTCACTAGGGAATATTTGGCAACAGCAACACAAGGAGACCATTAACAAGGATTTTTACATTCACTTTATAGTCCGTATTCTGTGTTCCTAACAAATCTGAAGCATGTGTCTTTGAGGCAAAAACTGATCAAGTTTTCTGTATGTCTCTATTATAGCACAGTGTTATTGAATTATGTATGTGTATATATATATGTACACACACACACAAATACATTATATATAGGACCATATATATAGTCAGTATATGAGAAGATCTGGAACTAAATTATTATACAAATTTTAAACTTTCAACTAGTCATTTTTCCTTCATGCTTTTATTTCATCATTTCTGCTGGCTTTCTATATTTTCCATTTCAGGTATCATTCATATGTATATTTGATCTGAATTTATGTTTCTGAAACCACTAGGTGCTGGCCTTATTTAATCCTTGTTTTAATTTACAAAAGTCAAAATTGAAGAAGAGTCATTTCAATTGAAAATAACAAAAAAGAAAATATTTCAACTATAATTTGTTTATTTGTCCTCAACTGGTCTTTTCCCCTATAAGTGATGTGAGATGAATCCTAATTATTGAGCTATTGAGTTTGAAAGTTTCTCCAGTGAAATGGCAGTAGAGACAAAGAAGAGAGAAAACAGAAGTTGAATGTGGAATATTGTACATTTTTGTTCCCTTTCAATAGCTATTACTCTCTATATAACAAATATTTATAAGAATATCTCCTATTATTTCTAAGATAGGAAATTTAATTCAATTAGGTGTGGTTAGAACCAAGACAATTACAAAAAACAGTTGAGCACTTATAAAACTGTAAATAGCAAGACAAAAACAAGAGATATGTAGAGGTAAATTTAATAGTGAACACACTTGAAGTTGAGAAAGACAGAAAGGGAAATGATTTTCAAGGATCAAAATAGAATCAAACATGTGTACTTTGTTTTTGGGGCTCTAGATGGTGGGAAAGAAAAGCACTAAAAAAGCAGGTGCTGTATTAGACAAAGAAGTGAAAAAAAAAATCTGGAGGCATGAGACTTTCACTAATTTCAACCATACATGAATGCCTGGCTAATTTGGGACTCTAGCCAAATGGAATGGAACAAGGCAACAGAAACGAATCATGCTGTGCTTCACTGAGGATATTAGCAGCTTGATAATTGTGCCTGAAATGCTTTCCTTTGTTTTTGTCTAATTGCCATTAAATTCATCATTTCACACAGAAGTGAAAGCCAAAACTCAAGGAACACTTTGAGTCATGTCAGTTCATTTTAGGACTTGTTTTGTCTGCTTAAAATCAAGCCAATTTTTCCACCTTATAAATCACCCATCTAAAGGAAATGATTTCAAATGACCTGAAAAAATATAGGAATGCTAAGAGATCACTACTACTGCCCGTTTATATTATCCTTTTATTCCTACTGTGAACTTTGAGAAACATTTTCCCATTTGAAAGATGGGAATATAGGCGAGTGATAATGCCAGTTTAAATGTATATATAGTAAATGGCCTTTGAACTCAACATTTCTGGTTCTAAGTGATCTTTCAATCATTAAATGCTATTGGAGTAATTAACTGCTTACACACAGACAAGTCTTTAAATTTTAGGTTTGAGGAAGGACTTTGAGATGTATTTCCAAAGCTTGGATAGCAGCGATGGTGCTCTCTTTTCATTGATGTTGGCACCAGATGAAGATGGTTTATATACTCAGTAAATGTGCATAGTTATAGTCTTGGAAATAAATTATAGTACTGGGAGAAGGTAGTGGTAACAGATAATAACAGAAAAACACAGTGGATTTTTTCAGACTCAAGTCTACTCATGTTTCCCTATGATCTCTGGCAGGAAGTGTAGCTTTAGCCTTAGTAAGAGAACTGAGGTTTAAGTTGTTATTTCTAGTTGGCATCAATACAGAGTAACACATCTCTTCTATGCTAAGCAGCAGTGTAACCAAGTAAGTCTCCACATTTCTTCAAATCTCCAGATTTTCTCTGTCAGTACTGCCACCTGCACCAAGTACAAAACTAACCAACCCTCAATCTGCACCCATGACAATTTGAGTCCCACATGTTACAAATCCAAAGGATTTACCCATTATGTATTTGCCAAAAGAGAAACTGATTTATTACATTAGCTCCCATTGAATATGCATTTTCTAGTTAAATTATCAGCTTGGAAATATGTTATTTTTCCTTATTTGAATCCAAATAAACTTATCATTTTCTTTTGCAATTTACTCAATTTGTGGTCTCTCTTCCTATTTTATAATCTGGTTTAGAACTGAAAATCATGAAAACTGGTGAGTTTACTACCTAAGCTGCTTACAAGAAAGGAATCAATATTTTCAAAGTGTTAAACATACTTAGGGATTCACTGCCCTTTTCAACTGTTTGTATACCTACAAACCATTTGAGGAAAATGACTTTTATAAGGACATAATTGACTCATATTGAAACCTCTTTCAAATATAGCACCATATTTTGGACTGCAATTTCTGAAATACCTGTAGTCATACTTCATTACCTGAGTGAACTGCTTATTTAAAAACAGTCAGACATATTGATTGTATAAAACTATTTCTATCCAGTCTTATTTTAATTCTTGTAAAAGTCTCATCAGAACAGACACAAGAGGTCCTCTCATCCTTAGTTCACTCACCTTCCTTCTTTTCCTCCCTCTTTCCCTCCCTCGTTCCCTTCCTTCTTGTTTCCTTCCCTCCTTGTTCTCTGCCATTTCACTTTGGTTAAGATAAAGATTGCCACAATTTCATTATGCAGACTAGTGAATCAAACCTTGAACAGAAAGAGCTAGAAAGGATTCTTTGTTGTGGGGAAGATCACCTACAAAATAAAACTCTACTTACTATAACCTCATTTACTATAGAACTAGGTGACCCTTTCTTCTAGTGATAAGTTGTAAAGGAACAAGCAAAATGAAAAATATAAACTAGGGGGCCTCCCTGGTGGCGCAGCGGTTGAGCACTGCGCTGTGGAGCTGTCGGCAGCAGCGATGCGAGTTTGACGCCCGGCTGGGGAGAATCCCACGTGGTGCGGCAGACCTCTCCTGCCTCGCCCACTGCTCCCCTCAGCATTGTATTTCTGATCTGCCTGTTCTGCTCCCCACTCTGTCTCTGGTGAAGCCTCTCACCACTCCACACCTCTGGCCTGTACCCCAACTGTATGTATAAATAAATAAATATTTAAAAAAAAAAAGAAAAATATAAACTACAAAATATAAACTACACCCTCCTGAGTTTATAATCCACAACTTCCCTCTACTCTGTGGGGCAATGCATCGTTACTACTAATGGGAGCACTCATGTATGGGATTCAAATGTTTGACAGATTACACAACTGGGAAAGGATTATTTCAATGCTTTCTGATACTTGGCTAGTTAGAAAAAACGCTTGCTCTTTTTCAAGGTAAGGACAGTTTTGCTCAATTCTTAGATATGGATTGGAGAGACAAGGAAAAACGTCTCTGTAGATAAACAATTTCAGTCATGAACTGTAGGCTCAAAATTTAGCTGGTTGATAAGGAATATGTATGTACCTAGGCACTTTGTATAAACCCTAGATAATTCTGAAGGGTAGCTACAACTGTGGAGTTCTTGAGTCTTCTTTTTTTTTTTTAAAGATTTATTTATTTATGCATATAACCTGGAGTGTAGGCCAGAGGTGTGTGTAGGGTGGGGGGATGAGAGGATTCACCAGAGACAGAGTGGGGAGCAGAACAGGCAGATTGACTCAAATACCCTGCTGAGGGGAGCAGAGGGCGAGGCAGGAGAGGTCTGCCACACCATGTGGGAATCTCCCCAGCCGGCGCTTAACCATTACCAGGGAGGCCCAAGTTCTTGAGTCTTCTGAGACTACTTTTAATAGATCAGCTTTTTGGTCTATCCAGTCCTGTTTCCTTTATTTCCTTTCCACAAGTTATTAAAAGATTACTACCTAGAGAGACTCCTATATTCTAATCTCTGTCTGAAATTCTAATAGCCTGACATAGATTTCGTTAAGAAAGCAGAAATCTGAAAGAATCATTCAACTTTGGTCTTTTGTTTGCCTTCCATGTTTGTAAGACGACAGTCATGACATTTGCCTCTTACTTTTAGGGGATACTTGTAGTAGGATAAAAATAAATTCAGGGCCTCCCTGGTGGCACAGTGGTTAAGTGCTGCGCTGTGGAGCTGTCGGCAGCGGTGACGCGAGTTTGACGCCCGGCCAGGGAGAATCCCACATGGTGCGGCAGACCTCTCCTGCCTCGCCCACTGCTCCCCTCAGCAGTGTATTTCTGATCTGCCTGTTCTGCTCCCCACTCTGTCTCTGGTGAACCTTCTCGCTGCCCCATGCCTCTGGCCTGTACCCCAGCTTAAATAAATAAACCTTAAAAAATTTTTAAAAAATAAATAAATAAAAATAAATTCAGAAATCTATAGTGAACAATAACAAAAATAACCATCATCCTGGAGCCTCATGTTCTGTTCTAGTTCTCCTGCTTTCTAGCTGGAGAACTCGAAGAAATGTTTGCTGTAACAGTTCATGTCCTGAACAAGATACAGCACAATACTTACCACATAGTTGTTTTGTTGCCAGGAACAGCTGGCTTGTATGTTCAGTAAACAGCAGCAGAATCAAATAGTGAATGCCAAATGTTTAAAGCGGGGAAATAATTTAATATCTGGAAGACACCATCCGGAGTGGTGCAAGGCAAGCCTCAAATATACCACCTTGATTCATGCATGGACTGCAGGCTTTTTATAGGGAGGTGTATTTGCAGTAAAGCAAGAAAGATAGAGGAGTCATTTGGTAAGAGGGTCAGTGCTGGTTTCAGTTGATGGGGGAAGGGAGTCCTGTGCTCTGAATGTGTCCTGGGTTTGAAGACTCTGGAGAGCAGTGACCAAGGACTAAGGGGCCTAACCTGCATCATCTGTGTAATGGCGTGCTGGTTTCCTAAAGAACAATAGTCCTTATTTCCCAGTTATGCAGTTTTTGGTTTGAAAACAGAGAGGTGAGCTAATGTGTGTCCAGATGATGGATAGTGGTTTGAGGCTGAGTTGAGTTGTACAGATTTACCCTGTTTGTCTTGTTCAGGTACAGTTTCAGCACTTTAGTTATAAAACTCTGTTTCAGCAAGAATTATCTTCTGGGTTTCTAAAAGAGCTTTATTGAGGTGTAATTGATAAAGCAAACAAAAATAACACCTTTTTTACTTTCTACAGTGAAATGGCTTAATGAAAATATATAGTGTCTATCTAATAGAGATACCAGTGATTTTTTTTGATACTGGTAATAGGGAAATGAGAGCCATTGGAGCTTTGTAGGATCTCTATTTTTTAAGATGTTAGATAGAACAATGATTAAAGGCAAGGGGAGATGAGTTAGAGTTATCTGGTTTAATCTTCATCTTCAATTGCCTACAAACATTACTTTTCTAATATACTCTATAAAGTAGAAACAAATGATAGCTCTTGCATAAAAAGATTGGGAGTTCTAATGAATTAATAAGACCACAGTATCTGGCTCAAACCACTTGAAATTTAAATGGATTTCTTCCTCCCTTCCTTCTTTGCTTCCTTCTTTCGAAAAACATTTTGATGATTTCATTTACATTGTAAAAGAATACAGTTAAAGATTCTACCTATTGGAGATTTATGGTCCAATGAAGGAAGGAGAACTTAATCAAAGATTAGAGGTTCATATAAAGAGGTATGTCTAGACTTTCAGTTGTGATAGGTACTGTGGAGGACACAACTTCATACCTAATGTGAGGATTTGTCAAGAAAGATCTTCTGAAGATAGTAGTAATTAAGTTATGAGCTTAAGAAAAATGTAATTTAACTTAAGAGGGAAGTCTGTGAAAACTCCTGCAGTAGAATAGTCACTGTGAATAAGAAGAGCTAATTCAAGGTGACTGGAAATCAGAGATCAAGGAGGATCAACCTACAAAATGTGTTTTATCACATCCCAGTAATAAATAACATGAACAGAAAAATAAGCAAGCAAACCAAAAAACGAGATGCCAAAATGTAGCTCATGGAATATGTAGATATTTTCAGTTATTAGTTTAATAATAAATTTTATTTTTTTACTATACAACTATTGTCTAACTAATGACAGATTATTAGACATTTAAGATAGCCTATAAATCATTTTGCTAATTATCTCTGTAAGTAAAATTGCTAATGAAGCATATAACTAAAATAAACAGTTTCTACAGAGACTATAGTGAGCCAGAGTATTGGCAAGACTAAACAATTAAATGCATTGCATAATGGCTAATACAGATTAGTCAAATTTCATTAGGGACACACCATATATTCTACTGTTTCTCTACATAGCTTACATCTCACTGAACATATTGAGTATCTAATGACTTGTGCTGTGGTCATGGTCATATTCAATTGTACAGAAAGGTGAGAAATTCACACAAATTCATTAGTAACACCTGGGACTCCAGGGTGCCAAGAAAACACATTAGTCAGGAAATGGACTGGCATAAGAATAGCTATTAAGAAACACAGTGACTTCTTATCACCTTGCTTCACAACTATTAGAAAGTACTCCAACTGCCAAGTGTTAGCTTTCTTACCAGATGGAGGTTCCAGTCTCACAGAGTGAATGGTCATGAATAAGCTCCTTATAATACTGCAGTTGACTATGAATGAGGCATTATATTTGTGAGCACAGTAGCACAAACTCTGATTTCACCCTCCCTCTCTCCTTTCATTTTTCTTAAAAAATTTAAAATCTAGAATGAGGTACGGTAATCTTACATGTGATTTTGGTTTTGGGTTATAGGTATCCAGAGAGTGTTGAGCCTATATTGGCATGGAAGAGTAATAGAGCAACTCTTTCAAAGTTCTCAATGAACTAGCAGATCTGCGGATTACAAGTTATTTTACTGAGAGAAATTGCTCAAAAATTAAAAGATATGGCTAAAATCAACAAAAATATGTTTTAGCATAAGATATATTTTAGTATAGATAAAATACTGACAACATAGGTGTATATAAAACTCTACCAATAATTATATTTTCCTAATTTAATCAAATATTAACAATCAAACAGCCAGGACACTCTATTCAGAAATAGAGGGAGTCAGCATTAATTCTTTCTTTTTCTTGGTTAATCAAATTATTAGTACATGTCAGTATATTTAATAATATCTCTTTAATTAATTGGCTTCTCCCCATCATCAGTATCACTACCATCATTCATGCAACCATTATACCTCACTTGTACACATCCAGTTCTCTATCCTCCCCTGTATTCTTTATCATTTTTCCAGTCAGTTAATTTTGTAAATCATAAGACATAAATAACATAATCTATATCATTCATACACTAAATGATTTAGTAATTTTCCATTATACGTAAAATAACATCTTCATGGAAATGGTGTCACTGGTCACTATCTCTGTCTTGTGACAGTGATGTCCCTGGTCTCATTCCTTGTCAAAATACTCCCTGATCAGTCTGCTCAAACTGTACCGGACTTCTTCCCATTCCTTCATACTACACTCTACACTCTTTGCTATAAGCAGTTTCATAAATGAGATTCTCTTAATCTCTGCCATCCCTCATTATCTTCAATGCCCACTACTCTCATTTTTGGAAATAACAATTCAATAAATAACAATTCAAATAACTTTGAATGTAAATAACAGACTGCTCTCATATCAGGTTATTATTTCCTTCAAAAGCAGGCTCACAAAACCAGGAGTATCTCTTCTTCCCTCATGCTCCTTTCCCCAGCAAATCATTACAACTTCTATGCTTTATTTTTGGTCTGTATTAGTTATCTCTTGCTATTTCAAAACTAGCATGAAATCTAGAGGCTTGAAAAGAAACAAACATTTAATGTTTCAGTTTCTGTGGATCAGGAATTTTAAAATGGCTTAGCTAGGGAGCTATGGCTCATATTCCTTCATAAGTTTCAGTCAAGATGTCGGCTTGGGCTATAGTCACACGAAGTCTTGACTGGCACTTGCAAATCCACCTATTTTATGTGTCATTCACGTGACCATTGGCAAAATGCCTGGGCTATTGTCCATGTTAACCTGCTCATAAATCTGCGTCTTTGCCCTCACACAATGGCAGATAGCATCTCCCAGAGAGAGACATAAAAGAGGAGCTGAATATTGGGCACATGTCAGATAATGTGGGTTCCAGTGTTTTCCCCAATTCTAACCCATCACATCTTACCTTACTATGAAAACTATTCGTCTTCTCCTTGCCATTTTTACAGTGGGAAAAACAATGAAATGTAGGATGTTTGTTTTTCTGAGATTAGGGTAAATTGGCTCCACAGCAATCTTTTGGGGACTAAATAAATTATAGTTTGGATTGTCTCTACATTTAACTTCTTTATTGCAATTTTATTTTTATTTTAAAACTCCTGTAGAATAGAGTAAGAAAATATAAGCCTGAAGTAACTTCCATTCAAATCCTTTACAATGCACCAGCACATAAGCAATTGTAGTTTTCATATTTTCATTGTCAACACAATAGCCAGTCTTTCATTTTTGCCTTGAAAATGGATGTCATTTTTGCTTTGAGCAACAGCTATATTATGGTTCCTATCCATTAGAGATGCATCATTACAAATGATTTCCTAAGATATTTTCCTGGGGACCAATATTTTTTAATACAAGACAAAATGATATCCAGCTGCTTTTTTCATCATCTGTCTTATTTGTTCAGGTTTTTTTTTTTTTTTCAATTTTCTTTTCTCTGAAGTCATGTATGTTTACAAAAGGTAAAAGGGTGAAGCCCTTGTCTCTGTTAATGTAAACTGGGATTTCTATAAGACCAGCACACTGCAGTTTTCAATTTTCCGTTGTGGGACTCTATTAAATAGTGGTAGTTGCTTCCCACTGGTAACTTATCCCCAAATTGTGTCTCAGTGGGACTTTGAATAGCAATGAGTTATGTCATTAACTTTAATCATGAAAATATGTCTACTGCATCTAAAGATAAATACCTTATTTTGTGATGCAATATATGAATCATGAAAATGGTTAGAAATTTCTCTTTAATCCATTAATGTTTTTTATAGTTGGGGATCAAAATTGAAATTACTCTTATTTTAAAAACAACTATTTTGGAAACAATAATTAAAAGCAATCTTTATTTGATAATACTTATGATCCATCATATTTTTGTGCCATTTTAAATCTGTGGAAAAGATGTGACAGAATTCTTGACTTTTATAAAATATATTTATGTTCTTCCAAATAAGAATGTGTGTTTATTTTGAAAGGATAAATCAAGCTGTGTCTAGAAACATTAATATAATCTCAAATTCCTCATAAGAGATTAGTCATAGCAAATAATAAAATAAAAATGAAATATTTATGCTGCATTACAATTTTAATCTAATTGTCAATTACTATAACTTCAGTGATTAATATCAAATGAAGGGAAGGATAGTAGATTGTGTAGAAAAGTAATCCAACACAAAATATATTCCAACTTCACAATGTGTTTTCTAAGAAAAACAAATTAATATGCTATATATTTCGTCAATCTTGTAATTTGTTCTAATTGACTAAATATTTACTTTCAGTTTGAACGTTTCTAATTTCTACATAACTCTTTTTCACTAATTCCACCAGTTTGTCCACATACATAGCTGTTACCTGTCATATATTATTGCCATGTCGGTTAAGAAGGGAGGTTTTTAAATTATTGTTATAAAAACATGAGTCAAGAGACTAGAATGTTGCCTTAGTTGTCAATAACTATCATTTAAAAATAATTAATGTTCTTAAAATATCCTCAGTCGTTTAGAATAGCTCTTATGGGGACATTCTGCATGTAATTATAGGTGATTTGTACACAAAACTTTCTAGATAATGAATTACCAAAGGGCAATAATTCTAGGAATAATTGTAGATATTTACATAACCTAAGAATTACTTTCCATGATTATGTCTATGCTTAAGCAATTTCAAAACCATATTATCATTGTCTAAATTTGTCTTTCATTTTGCATGATCTTTCATTACTTGGCACCCCCTTTTGGAAAATGGTAGGTTTTCCTAACAGAACAGGGATTAAATTTCCTTCATATAGGGCCTCCCTAGTGGGCAGTGGTTGAGCACTGTGCTGTGGAGCTGTCGGCAGCAGCGATGCGAGTTCGATGCCCAGCCGGGGAAAATCCCACATGGTGCGGCAGACCTCTCCTGCCTCGCCTGCTGCTCCCCTCAGCAGTGTATTTCTGATCTGCCTGTTCTGCTCCCCACTCTGTCTCTGGTGAACCCTCTTGCCGCCCCGCGCCTCTGGCCTGTACCCCAGGTTGTATAAATAAATCTTAAAAAAAAAAATAAATTTCCTTCATATAAGTAAACTAAAATATGTGCCAAAAACCTAAAACTTTGACAGTGTATCATGGAAGTATGCAAGGTATAAATCTTAAGCCAACTCATAAATTATCAATTAAAATGTTTTTTATCAATGACATAAACTTAGTTATTAGAAGAGCTGGATCCTGTCTGATGGTGTTTCTTTTTCTCTAAATTGCATAATGCTAAGAAAGTAAGTAGTATGTCAGAGGAAGTTTTTTTTTTTGAGTTATTGCTCTAGCTATTATTTCCACAGTTATATTTCCCAGTAACGAGGGTTTTAAAACAGAATAGGATTCTGTGTGTGTGTGTGTGTGTGTAGTTCAGATATAATTTACACACCATATAATTTGCTCTTTTAACTTCAAAATTCAATGGTCTTCTATACAATATTCACAGTTGGATATTCGGTACCATAATCAATTTTTAGTACTGTACAGCTAAATCATTTTTAGCCACAACTAAAATAGTTGATAAGTAATCTGCTTCTTTTAATAGCACTAAAAAATCACTTGAAAAAATATAATAACTTGCCTTTAAATTGACCACCAAGCATCTCTGGAGTGGTGATATGAATATTTAATTGTGAGGCTATATAATTAAAATAAAAATTAGAACTTAAAACAAGTTTATTGACCACTGAACACTAATTATCAACACAATTAGTGACATGCTTGAAAATACTTTTCCCACTGAAAAACAATTGAAAGTTACCTAGTATCAGAAAACAAAATCAAGAAAATTCCTAGTCTATCTGTTGAAGGGTGTGGAGTGGTATGAATGTTTGTTTCCTAAGCAAAAATGATGCCATCCTGTGATCTAGTAGTATCTCCAAGTTTGAAATGTTTTATTATATTGATAGAAAATCACCTCCAGGGCAGCATTTACTGTGATGCATGGGTACTAGACTGTTCCCCTATAAGTTTTTTTACATGTGATGCTAATTTTTTTCCTCTCATCATGTCCCTGATATAGCTATCTCCGGGTAGAATTCCTAAATTCACATTAAATAGCTATGCCTTCCAAGATTATATGGATTCTTAACAATATCTTTACTATTGAGGAAATGTAGGGAGAGTTAGTTTCCAGAGAAGTATTGATATATATTGTAAATACAGATGTTTTCTGGTAGACTAACATGCCTAGGGGAGGTGTTGGGGAGGAAGGGGTCAGTCCTCTGAATCACAGTGATCTTGCATAGTTGAATTTGCAGAACAGGATTCCCAGAGCTACAATTAGAGCTCTTGCAAAGCACACAGTACACATGAGCTGTAGATGACTCATTACACATCTTGTTAATAGCCCAACTCAATTATTACCTGCATTGTTTTAGAGACAAAATTACCCATTTAAAATGTATTTGGAGCTGCAAATCACTTCTTAAAGAGACAAATACCTGCACAAACATTGCTGCAATATGGATTGTTTTCCAGACATTTACCCACAAGACTTTATGATGAGATTATAAACACTAACTTAGTGTGCATTACAGTGATGTTTCTCAGAAGTAGGAGTCTCAGAATTACTTTGATTTAATACTTTTTCTATGGTTAAACATGAAGCTTTGCACCAAGTCTCTGAAACAGACACTGACTCCAGGGTATAATTCTTGTCAAAGCAGCCAAGTATTGTGACATCAAAAATGAGACACTGATGTGATTGTGGATTATAGACCACCAGTAGTGCAAAATTAACTTGGAAATGGAATGTATAGATTTTACCTAACTGTGAGCTTTCAGCTAGTAATACAACAGTGTGGCAATCCAAGGTGCAATTGTTCACAGACAATAGTCCATGTTCTTACATTTGAGAGCAAATTAACAGTAATAAAACATACTTAACTATAACTTTAATCTTTCAAAATAGTCCTACATATTATATATTTTGCTTTGGTTACACAATATTTAAAATAACCTCTATCACAAAAATATAAATCAGAAATACTACTTCTTAAATCTGGTTTGGCATCACAATTCTGAGTAGACTGTTTCTCAATATTGAGAGAAAAATGATTTCAGAAAACATTTTATTCAAAAGTAGAGCATCCTCAACTTAAAAACACTCAGTTTTAAAACAGCTTCTCATTGTTTTCTAAGTGTATTCTTATTATTTGATGAAATATATTTTAGCTTCAGAATTTTAAAAATATGCTATAAGATAAAGAATTAAAATGGGCAATAGACACAAGCAAGCATTTCATGAGGAGGAAATACAATGGCAAACAAACCTACAAAGATATACTACACTTCACTAATCATCAGGAAAATAGAAATTTAGCTTTAGTAAGGTGACGTTTTATGAGCACTAGCTCAGGAGAAACCAAAGTGTGGGCAAAGAAGAGGAAAAACAGAAACCTCAAGCACGAATGCTCGAAGTATAATTGACATAAACTGGTTGATAAAATTGAACATGTATATAACCCATGATGCAGCAATTTCAATCAGTTACATAATGTAGATATATAGTTTTTTTGTATCAAGTTATTCATAGCAGCATTATTTGTAATAAAAAATGGAAATATTCAGAGCATATATTGACAGAAAATTGAAAAATTAAGGTTCATATATAATGCAAGGATCAAAACATGGATCAGATAAAACTTTCATCAACAAAATGAATCTTAGAAATATAAAGTTGAGGAGCTAAAAAATAAAAATATCATTTATTTATAAAGCTCCAAAACCAAATAAAAATATTTTTATGAATTTCTGTATAAACGGTAATATTTCAAAAAAGTAAAATGCTTAGGAGTAAATGTAACCGAATAAGTGAAAGATCTGAACAGTGAAATCCATATGACATTGATGAAGAAACTGAAGGAGACACAAATAAATGGAAAGGTGTACTTTCACGGGTTAGAAGGGTTAATACTGCTAAAAATGCCCATATTAATCAAAGCAATTTTCAGATTCAATGCAATCCCTATGAAAATTCCAAAGGCATTTTTCATAGATATAGAACAAAGAAACATAAAATTTGTATGGAATTACAAAATTAAAAAATTGCTTTACATATGAAATTCAAGGATTTTACTTAAGCTTACTGGGGGAGGGGCAAGGAAGTAATTTTCTCCATTTTATCAGACACAGAAGTTGTCAGATTTTAAAAAATAATTGCTTGATTAATTAATTACTTAAAAATATTGGACATTCTTCCTCATATGGCAGGTAACCACATTGTATGGGGTTCTTGGTTTTGTGTGGATGGAGTGAGTATGGCATTCTATGATGAACAAGCGAGGTGCTAGGTTTTTATTATAGGTGAACCACCAAGTGCCAGAAATATAGATCTTGTTTTTCCTTCTGTGGTGTTGAGCATCACTTGGCTGAGATTTCCATACCTTGAATAATCAATAAAGGAAAGGGGATAGAGTCTCATAATGCATACATTCCACTGATGTCCCAATCTTACATATTTATATTACTCAGGTTTTGACTATGGTCAAGGTGCATAGCAAACAATACCCAAACCTTATGGTTCACAACAGCAAATATTTATTGTTCTTGTTCTCTTTTCAGTGGGTGGGTCATCTTTCGTTATAGACTGTGAGTCTGGTAGGATTCTGCCCCACGTGTCTCAGTCTGGGACTAGCAGCAAGAGTTTAAGCTTTTCATGCTGGTGGCAGAAGTACAAGATGGTAGAAGTAGAAGTCAAGTAAATCAGCCATACATATCTAAAGTTTTTATCTGCTTCACGTTGTCTAGCATTCTACTGTCCAAATCAAATCATATGTACAAGTACAACATAAATTGTACAGGGAAATACACTCTGTGTTAAAGGGTCGGAGGCAGTCCAATGTCACATTACAAAGAACCTGTATGTGCAATTCTGTAACAGTGAGAAAGTAAAGCTTGGGGAAGTTAATTGCTCTACTACAACTGGCTTTATACCTAGAGGCAAAGAAGCAATTTTGAGTTAGAATGTCAGCATCATTAGTGTCTACTCTACCAAAGTATTCCAAAGGAAAATGATAGAATTAGATCAATTACTGCACATGAACTATTCAAAACTCTAAAGTGTAATTTAAATTTAAAGCTATGTGTATCTCAAATAAAAACAGAAAAAGTGGACCTCTCTGGTGATGCAGTGGGTTAAGACTCGGCCTATGGAGCTGTCCGCAGCCACTGCAGCACGAGTTCGATCCCCAGCTAGGGAGATTCCCACATGGCACAGTAGATCTCTCCTGTCTCACCCACTGCTCCCCTCAGCAGTGTATTTCAGTCACTCCTCCTGTTCTGCTCCCCACTCTGTCTCTGGTGAATCTTCTCACTACCCCATGCCTCTGGCCTACACCCCAATTCTTCTTGTATGCATAAATAAATAAACCTTAAAAATATATTTTATTAAAAAAAGGCAAAAAGTGAATGAATTGATTAAAAGCATTGATTATCGCATCTATCAATATATTTTCATTTAAATAGTGTCCTCTAGAAGTATCCGAAATTTGCAAGAATGCTTGATGAATGATACTCCAATTGCTAAAGTCAACTCCACTGAATTAGAATAAAACAAAATGGAAATTTGTCAGTTATATAGCTTGGATAATTACATTTATCACATTTTCTTATATTAACTGCCTAATTCATAAAGGTTCACTTCACTTACCATTGTGAAAACCCAGATGTGGCAATTCTATTAAAAAGCAGAAAAATGTAACACTATGTCAAATAACTCCTTAAAGAAATAGTCCAAGGTTATATTGATATGGAGAAAATGAAGTGGAAAATTGAGATAATTATTTAGATATATCAAGAGAAAAATAATACTAACTTTTGCTCAAATTGTTCAAAAATTCTGGACAATTAACATGAAATCTAAGATGTAAGAAGAGCTCTTTCAGAATCTCTTAGCCAATTTCTGAATAGATTTATGCCAAAATATATTATTTTTAGAAAGAAAAATATTGCACTTTTATTATGGTGATGTAGATCTTATCTGCTAAACACATCATCCACTTTTCTTTTACACAGTGTTTCTATTAACTGGGGAATATTTTTCCCAGACAAAAGTGGCATAATTTTAACTGTACATCTTTTCCACTTAGAGTCACCAATTATGCACTTAGAGTCACCAAAGATGAAGGAAGAATGGAGGTAACTTTGCTATTATGAGATCAGATTTGTGAACCTCTTTTTGTACACTGTCATAATGCATGATATAGTAGATAGAATTTTTCTCAGACTGAATCAATATAATTGTTCATAGAAATATAAAAGTTACCACCATATAAGTACAGATACCCCAGTATAATATAATTCATATAATTGGTTAAACTGTGCATATGGAGACTAAAAGACTACTTCAAAGTCATGTACTTAAAAAAATAACAGCTAGTGGACATTGAGTAATTAATATAAATCAGCTGCCGTACTAGATGTCTCGCAGGTTTTATTTCATTGTTGGCTCCCAAAAACCTCTTTAGCTAACTTATTTAAGTAAGTTCTTTTCGTATTTTAGTAAGTTATTATCAATAGATTTTAATTCTAACATATAATAATTAATATCATTTACATCGTTTATAAACATAGTCACTTGCGTATGTATGGTTATTATGTATTCATCATAAGTTAGACATCAAATTAGGGGAAGAATATTCAGCTAAATTACCGTGATTGGTCTCTCATGCAATGTAGATCATAAATGAGGAGTGCTGTAAATGTACTCTAGGAATGAGTTTACAACTGTTGTGAATGTTATGAAGGCTGCAAAGATGATGCTATGTTAACAGAGCAACGCCGGAGATCTGTTTTATAATGTAGTCTTTTAAAGCCTCACTGAAAAAAAAGTGACTTTTATACTGAGTCCTAAAGGATGAGAAGGAACTGATCATATGGTGGAATGAGAGAAAATTGTTCCAGGTAGATCGACTATTAAGATAGATGGCAGGGCTTAGAATAAGCCATGCTCTAGAAATTGAAGGAAGTTTCATATAGTTAGAATTAGTATCTGAGAGGTAAGGACAGAACGCTGTGAGGTTTGAGAAGTTGGCAAGCCATTTGGCTTTAATTTTTAAGTGCCTTGGGAGCAATTGAATGTTTTTTAAGCAAGGAAGTAGCCTGATGTGTTTTTAAAAGCTGAAAGAACTATAGAGAGCTCAAATTGGTGCTATTAAAAAAAAGAAAATGTTATCGAAAGAAGAAAATTCTATCCTAAGATTGCAAAAGAAAATTGATCAATGTATAATGCATCTTTCAAAATGAAGTACCAACACTGACGAGATTTTTAAAGACTGTCTTTCATTTCCTTACTCATGAACCTTCTAACAGGAGGGCTATGGGAGGATTAGTAAGGGAGGAGAAGATAATTATTTGCTAAGCAGATACATTGATTCAATATTCAAGATTGATGAAAAAGATTTCATATATATTTACTTTATCTACATATAGAGGGTTTGAGTGAAAATTAACTATGGATGTTATAGACTGTCGTTAGCATCCCATATTTAAAGGTACAGATGTTAATCATAAAAATTTCCTGTCAAAAAGTGAGAGATAACACCCATTAATTTTGAAGTGTTATCTAATCACATTAAATTAATATAATAAATTAAACACTTTTAAAAGATTGAGATAAATACTGATTGGTGAATTTTAAAATTTTATTTTTCAGTTTATGGGTGATGACAAAAGAAAAGACAATGCAATTAAATATATCTAGAAATGTTTACTGGGAACCTGAGTTGTGGTACAAAAAGATAATTGGTGAAATTGGTGAAAGGCACGACTTTTATGTACCTTGATAAGACACTGATCATCTCTCACTTTTACCCTGAGCACAGTACAATAATTTATAAAAGGCCAATAAAAGAGAGATTTATATAAATTTATTTAGGTCAGACAATTTGGATAATTTGTGGACTTTTGTTTTCCCAATAAGGGAAGAGATAGGAGTACATTCTAAGCCTTCTTACCTCATCATCTTGTTTCTGGGAGCGTATACATTATTCAAAGCATTTATTGGGCTTACATGTTTAATTATTCAATGATATATGTATATACTTTACGTAATGCATTCTAAATTTATTTACATAAAATAGTATATATGTATTTCAAGTTCTTTTTTTTAATTTTTTTTTTTGTTACAAGCTGGGGTACAGGCCAGAGGTGTGGGGCAGCGAGAAGGTTCACCAGAGACAGAGTGGGGAGCAGAACAGGCAGATCAAGGGAAACACACTGCTGAGGGGAGCAGCAGGCGAGTCAGGAGAGGTCTGCCGTGCCGTGTGGGAATCTCCCTGGCCAGGTGTCGAACTCGCGTCACTGCTGCCGACAACTCCACAGCGCAGCATTTAATCAGTGCACCGCCAGGGAGACCCTGTATTTCAAGTTCTTTATGTCTTAAAAAATAGACATAAAATATTTAGTAAGCCCAAATACATTTTATGACAGATGAATTAACATTTTGAAAGCATCATATACATGTTTTATTTTTATTTTATAAAAATAAGGGTCCTAAAGCATAGATATTAATTCCATCTTTCAAATAAAGCCATTATAGCCTACATGGAACTGAGGCTATGAAACAAATTATTCAGAATGAATATCCTTGTCTTGGACTAATTTTCCTAGATTTTTATGATAACTAGTTAATGTGGTAGATAAATTAGTTGTTCAACCTTAAAAGAACATAAAATATTTATTTGTTTATTAAGAATTTTTTTCTTTATATGCAGATTTTAAAATTCTGAATAAATAAACAGAATAAGTAGAAATAAAAATGAATTCAGGGTGCAGTTATGATGAAAATGCTTCAGAAAGTTTGGCAGATGAGTGAACAGTAAAGGACTTAGCAGATTCAGAAAATGCCAACTCCAAAAGTGAATATTGGAAACATGAAAAATAACGTAATCTCTAAGGATGCAGAATCGTCCAAAAACTAAGAAAATGTATCATCACCACAGGTGAGATGATTGATTTAATTAAACCTTCTTTAGAAAGAGTTTGACCCTTAGACTCTTCCAAACAAATTTGATTGGTTAATTGCTCTTTCCCATCCTATTAGCGAGCTAGAGATGTATTCATTTGAGAAGAAAAAGCTTTCTACATGGTGGGTGACCATAGCCGAACCGAGGACATGATTACAAACCCAAAATCGGGGAATTTAATGAATGTAAGAACACTGTATATGAATCCTAACAGACTCCATGCATCACTAAGAGCACAGGAGCTAGACCTTTATCATTTATGTAGAATATTGAGTGAATCTTTACTGTGAACTCAGTGATTATAAGGAAGAATGAAAAATTATTGATATCAGGAATTTTTCAAAACATAGTCCAACTAAAGCATCTTCAGAGATGCTCAAAATCATAAACCACTAATCATTCAGCGACTTAGATTGAGTTCTTTGGGAAGAACTTCATGAAAAATTGCATTTAGAATATTGATTTGGGGTGAGTTCACCGTGATAGATATAACAGTAAAAAAATAGTTGAAGGAGACAGAATTGGACAGAAGGGAATTTCTCCAGTGCAGAGTTGACTGAGGCCTAAGGAGCTCTGTAGCTGGCATGGCCTTTCAGAGTTATCTCCAAGAAAGACTTAACAGACATCTCTTTGTAACCCTACCATCAACCATCAGCCAATACTACTACTAAGGATAACTGATCTCCAAGTGTCTTTGAACATTTGTGATCAGATCCTTCAATAGGATATGAAAGCTAATCAACTACAGTTGGCTCATTCGAGTTCAACAAACTCAACATGAGAGGAAAACTTGCCTGATGCCCCCCCCCCCCACAATGGAATACTCTTTTCCAAGAAGTTGAAAGGCTATGAATACAGGAGGCATAAGTCTAACTTTAAGATGATGATGGTGATTTAATGCCATTGCATTGATGATAGATAGATAGGATGGGTGAGGGAGCATGGCTTATCTAATATAATATTGGTCACCTTATGTAATTTTTCTTTTGGGCAAATAAAAATATATTCAGAAACAGTTACCTTAGACATAGAATGCAGAGGGCTGCATGATAGTCAGAAGAGCAATATCTTTAATTTTGCTTAATCCAGGAGTCTCAGACACTGATTAAAATTATCTATGGGAGAGGATCAATGTCAAAAATACAATATTGATATGACTGAATTTAATAGTTCACATTTTTGAAGGCATGGCCCATAAGTTTACCACATGTTGCCAAATTAAGGTTAATTGCAAATTTAATTATTTTGCCTAGTGGAAGTGTCAGTTCTTTGAGTCTTTTGCCTTTCTAATCCTTTGACTTATGCCAGGGTATGAGATCAAAAAAGGTATTAGTAATGCTGCTGTTATATCCAGGAGGCTCTGTGGGTAGACAGTAGGGTAAACACTATGACTGTTGATTTGGAAAGTCCAACTGAGTAATGATAGTGAGGATCAAAGCAGGTAACAAATGAAAAAAAGCAGTTGATTAAAGTTATTACACACAGAATATGTGCTCATATAATTGGATTCTATTCAGTAAAGAGCACAGTAACATTGCTTCCACATGGATATATCAGGACAAGAAAAGGAAAAACTCACTCCTGACCATCTCTTTGATACAGATCTAGTGCTAACTAATGGCTGATGGCTGGGCAAATCACCCCAGACTTGTTTTCTGCAGAAAAGGAGATTGAATTCATATTTATTTTCAAATATTCCCTAAAGACGCTACCTGAATACAGTTCCCCTGATGACTCAATGTGTATGCAGTTGCCTGCAACTATCTCTGATTTAAGTTATATGTATTATAATTATCATTTTGGTAATCCATTATTGTTTCCTCAAGTTTGCTTGATAGATCTTTGATAGATATATATACCTTGTATTAAAGATGCCATTATTTACTCTTCCTATCAAATATTTGTATTCCTTAATTCCTTCTTTACTATTTTTTTTAAGTAGGAATAATTTACTATAAATGTCCATAATGGATCTATAAAATATAACCATTATATCACACAAAGACAAAAAGAAACTGCTTGAATGATCATTTTCAAAGTTTTTGCTTTAATAGTAGGAAAACAAGTTTTCCTCCTACTTGTGACCCCCATACACCATATATAGTCTCCTTCATGGTGTACTTACTGATTTTCAAATTAGGTGCAAGGAGAAACTGAACTATTTGGTTTCAAAAATCTTACCTGAAGATCCAGAAATGGCCAGTTAAATGCCAAATGAAAAGACCCACTTCTTTCTGCCCTTTACATAATTTTTAAATAGTTCTTAATCTAGATTTACCGAGTCTATGACCCTATGAAAATCCTGTATTAGAATGTTTGTCCATGTGGTCTTCTGTTGAGCATTTCCAGAACAATTTGCTGCTAATCTTGATGGTTCTCATTTTTTTTTCCTTTTCTGACTTTTTGTGGCCCCAGCTATTCCTTAGCTGTTTGCAGTGTAACCCTAAAGTATGCCCCACCTCTAACTTCGCATGCTCTTTCCTTTTTTTACATTTTATGGTTTCACCTAAACATTTTACTTGCTTGGGGGACTATTACACAATTCACAAACTAGAAATAATCAATGAATATAATGACTTGCTATTGGGAAGGAGATGGACTTTGGATTTAGGTATTTTGAGTGTAGATGCCTGCACTTTAAGCTATTAACTGATAATTTCCCAATGTAAGTCATTTACACATTCTGAGCTCAGTTAAAATGACAATAATTACTCTTCCCTATAGTATTATTCAGCAAGGTACTATGTGAGAAAATTTCAAGTCTCTTTACTGAAACCTAGTAAGTCAAGTAATGATTTTTTTTCTTTCTCTTTGTCACTTTTTTTTTTAAATATTTATTTATGCATACAAGCTGGGGTACAGGCCAAAGGCATGGGGCGGTGAGAGGGTTCGCCAGAGACAGAGTGGGAAGCAGAACAGGCAGATTGACGGAAAAACACTGCTGAGGGGAGCAGAGGGTGAGGCAGGAGAGGTCTGCCGCGCCATGTGGCAATCTCCCTGGCCGGGTGTCGAACTCGCGTCACCGCTGCCAACAGCTCCATAGCACAGCACTTAACCACTGCGCCACCAGCGAGGCCCTCTCCTTGTCAATCTTAATATTAAATATAGTGGTCTTAATACTTGAGATCAAACAATATTCTGAGTTGCTATGCAAAGTAATAGAAGTATTGAAACATAATTTTTCCATCCCAAGACATCAATGAAGACTTTTATTCAATGAGATTTACATTTGAGCTATTACACTGGTCAACAAATTTTTACAAAAATCATATCACTGAAATCATTTCCTATCAACTTGTATGTGCTCAACACGAATATGACAGTCAAATTCTAATTTTGGCTGTAGGTGTTTTTTGTGTGTAATCTGCAATAAATTGATGTTTACATCACAAAATGCATGCCAATCACTGGGCAACAAATTTTTACAAAATTCATATTACTGAAATAAAGTTAGTCATTCCCTATCAATTTGTATGTGCTCAAAACAAATATGGCAGTCAAATTCTAAGTTTGGCTCTAGTTTGTGTGTAATCTGCAATAAATAGACGTTCACATCACAAGATGCATGCCAGTAGTAATAGGCCTACAGTTAATACCTGTAAAAAAATCAAGTCATAGACTACTTCTTAGATTTCTTCGCTTGTCTCTTGTACAGCTGTTCAGGAGCATCACTGGGGAGTGTCCAGCAGTAGTCAGCCAGCATTGTAGAGGACCATTTTCCCTGGTATCTTTGTTCCATTGATGCGATATCTTGATGAAAATGTTTGCCATGTTCATCACTAACCATACCACAGTTTTCAGGGAAGAAATCCAGATGGGAATGAAGGAAGTGGATCTTTAGAGACATATTGCAGCCAAGTTTCCGATACTGCATCAGCATGTCGTCTACTAATTCCTTGTAGTTTTCTGCCCTAACATTCCCAAGAATGTTTGTAGACACAAGGCGAAAAGCATCCCATGCTTGTTTCGCATCACCCTGCAGCAAGTTGTTGAACCGATTATCTCAATGCAGACGAAATGTTTGGGTAGACTATTCTTGACTTCTTTTGCTTCGTTATTCCGCCTGAAACAGGAGGAACCAAGCGGAAGTAACAGTCTTTTATATGGTTGCTTGGCTCTCTCCACACCATGGGGACTGCAAACGGCATTGATGGTCTTTTGCCACTGAACCACTGTGAAAGCTGTGTTGTACATGTAGCACAGCATAGATGCAGGGCCCAAGGCTTGTCTTGGTCACCAACCTTGCATCCGAAGTAAGATGATAAGCCTTCTTCACTTGACAAGTGATACTTTTCCTCTGGTTGGAAAAAGTCACATCCCCACAAATAGAGCAGAAATTGTCCACACTTTTAACACATTTTTGAGGCATTATTGTTTTGTATTGTGCCTAAATGGATAAAATAATAACAGTTCTATGGAACAGTAGCTTCAACTGTCTCACACAAAGTCTGAAATATGTTCAATGCTCAACCTTTCTGACAGAGCTTTATCTAGTGCACTGCTGACGTCAGCTTCCTTCAGCAGCCGCCTGGTAGTAGTATTGCATTGCATCAGAAAATGATGCAATCAACTCTGGATGATGTGTGCATGATGGTATTATGCAATGCGATGCAATATTACATCATTCTAGGCTGATTTAGGTTTTTGTTGCAGTCCTACTGGATAAATTTACATGGTGAAACATATAAAATTAATTATATGAAATATCTTCAAAATGAGAGCTAATAAAAACATGGATATTATAATAGAATTCTAGAATATATAGTCTTCCTTTCTTAATCAGTTAAATCTAGTTTACTTGCAACTCCACTGATCCAGAATTTTAGAATTTCCATTTTACTACACATGTTAAACCAAGAACAAATTACTTTCTTACAACAAGGAGTTATCTACATTTGTGTGGAGTTTTGTAGTATCTTAAGCTCATTTTCACTGTTGTTTTCATCTGTTCCTGATGGAAACACTTTTGTACTTACTTTTATTCATTTTATTAGATTGTATTTCATAGTACTTTATTTTCAGAAAAATTGAGAGACTAGGGCTAATAGTCCCTATATACGCTATACCCATTTCCTTGTTATTAACAACTTACATTGGTTGGATCTGTTTGTTTTCAACTAATGATAATTATTAACACATTATTATGAATTAAATTCATAGTTATATTTCTTTAGTTTGTACCTAATGTCATCTTTTTTAATTCTAGGATTCCATCTAGGGTAACATTTTATGTTCTGTTGCCACGTCTAAATCATTCATGATTTTTTATTATGCTATATAAAAAGATTTATAAAGAAATACTAAATTTCCACATTTTGAGCAAAGCACTTTTAAAAAATAATTTCATATGGTTAAAAAAATAAGGTTTATTCCTTAGTATTACTTCGAGGCTTAGAGAATGAGACAGAATAATTCAGTGGAAATATGCTCATAGTTTGATGACAATAGGGATAATGGTAGATTTTAGATATGACAATTGTCAAAAAATACCACTATTAAGTTACATTACTACAGTAAGCACATATCAAAATAAAAGATGAAAAGATAGTACCGTGCAGCACTATGTCCTATGAATTTGCTGAATGCACTTAACAATGAAAAAACATAAACATAAATTCTAAAAAAATTACAAATGCTCTATGATACTTTTATTTTTATAATTTTTTGAGTATTCATAATGCCTTTGGACAAATCAATAGACAATTAGGGATTTGAGCCACTTCATGTTTCTTAATAATAAATAGTGAGAGTGAATTTACAATATACAGTAAGAATATTGAAAGAATAAAAGTATCTTTCAAATAAAAAATAAATATTTATTAAAATCTTTGTAGGAATACTTGGAAGTTTTCATAATTCCTTTTATTATTTAAAACATCTACAATCACAAAGTTATTTAGAAATGCTTTGATATATTTCAGTATATTAAATAAGTGCTCATTATTCTAGAAACACGTTGATGTGTGTAGCATTATATTTACTCACTAAAATGACTGTTTAAATTTCCAAATAATATACTTTCCAAAGTCACTTTTCTGGATGAAAATTTTATGCTATCCTGAATACAAAAGTATGTTAGTTTAAAAATAAAGTTTAATTACTTTTTCTTAAAAATTAGCTTGAAAGATCTGGAGGAAATTGTTTTATTGCTCCAATTCACACCTGTCAAAAATCACTGGTTTCTATGAAAGGAAAACCAGAACTGACAGATTTGAAAACTATTACCCTATATGAATATTCAATTTCATTTTCCTGCTCACTCTGGTTAATCATATCTTAAATTGTTATTTTAAATATTTTAATACACAAGTTTGTGATTTTAGGTACAATTTTTTTAAAATATAAATATATGACACATATTTTTCATAATTTTTAGAAAAGGCACATGCATTATTCTTGAAAATAATCCGACTTAATGTATGTCATACACTGGGTCCATACATTGGCAAAAAAAATCCATATTCTGACAAATATTTGGGTTTTTTGGATACAACTAAATGCCTAGCTAATTAAAAAAAAATTGTATGCTCCATAATGCAAGATATGATATTTAGAACTTTGTTTCAAAAATGAATTTGGATTTTTTTCAAAAAAACAATTTCTCATTGCAGTCCAGCTTTAGTCAAAGCACTTGGTAAACCTATCACCATATTTTAAATATAAAAGATACTGAAAGCCCTCAAAAAAAAAAAAAGAGAAAACAAATGATGTTTAGATAATGAACATGTTTTTAAAGAATTGCTGAGTAAGTATAGACTTTGCCATTTAAAAAAACATGGGACAAATTCCATAGGTAATCTTTTTAAGCCAACATATTTATTTTATTAACCAAAAATTATTATGTAAGCAGCAACCTAGAAAAGGGGAATCTCAACCCAGGGGCAAAGGCAGGTTTCTTTAAAAGTCCAGTGGACCTGGAATCAAGCACATCAGTACTGGCTTGTCGAATTCTGGGGGAGAGAAATGCATTTATTCCTGTCATATCTCAAGTTGAAATTTTACAGTAACAACCAGTTGTAAAAAGCTTGGGGGAAAAAAATAAAGTTTCTCATCACCTTGCATGCTTTTCTCTCTCTTCCTTAGAATCCCTAACTATCATGTTAGGTCAGATGTCATTGTCACCAAAGACATCCATATGGTACCATCCAACAGATGACCAAATTATAGATGGTTGTTGGGGCCAGTTAGAACAGAACTGCCCAGCCGAGTCTAGATCGAAAAAATGAGTTAATCAGATTTTTAAGCCACTACATTTGGGTCTGGCTAATTATGTGGCAGAAAGTGACACAAACATATTCATTTCAGTAGTAGAAAGGGGATTCCATCAAGGGATATCTTTGGTATATGAAAAAGGTTAAATGATGTGAATATCTAACTATGTGAGAGATATCCCAACTTTTCAGACATGTTCAATTAAAGACAGATTTTTGTTTTCAAAATTAATCATTTAAAATAAAGGAAAAAGGTTTAACAATTTTCTTCTGAATGTAGATATTTGATGTCTTCATTTTATTCTTTGTAGAAATAGCCCTTAGTATTGCAGCAATGATTAAAAGAAGTGCAAGAAATGTAGTAGTGACTTTAATAACACTTATACATATACTTGACTATTCTTAATGATTTTTTGCCTCTCAAGCTGTGACTTAAATAACAAATGATATAAAAAAATCTACTCATTATTTTCTTCTTAATTGCATAATAAAAGTCAGTGACCTACAGGAAGTAATTCAATGAATTGAGACAGATTTATAAGTAACAATATAAATGCTTTGAAATTTACCCCTTTATTTTAATAAGATTACACTGACTCTTAGATGACTGTAGGTTTTTTTTTGTTCTGAACTTTATTACTCAATAATTACAGACACAATGTTAAATGAAATATGTAAATACTTTTTAGGGATTTAATAAATAAACCTTTTCCTTGTCATTTAGTCCCTTTGAAATTTACTCATTATATGAAATGAAACATATGAAATGAAACTCCTTGGGTGAACAGAATTCTCACTTTCAAAATATGTAGTTCATGTAACATTGACAAAAATGCCTATAGAATTGAATATTAAAAATACAATATCTTTTATCTCACACCTGATCTATATCATTTGAAGATAAAATAGAAAGTGACTATATGTTCTAGTATTTTTGAATTAATATTACTATTTAATTGTGTGAAATTGGAACATTTTGCAAGCCTGTTTAAAAATATTTAAGAAAATGTCATTCAACTAATCAACCAGATCTTGCTTTAGGCAGTATCAAACATTACAACAAAATATACCTAAATTAAGCATAGTAAATTAGTTTCTTTCAAAATATTATGATTTATTTTTTAGAAAGCATTTCATATTCGGTATGAAGCATCAGATAAGATATACACAATGAAATATAAACAAAGTTCCACCACTGAAAAATATATAGTGAATATCATATCACATATCTCTCTAAATATATATAACAAGATCTACTTTCTCTATCTCTTAAAATATTTTAATATATTTATGTACATAAGTACACATACATATACCACATGCACACAATATATATCTATATACACACAGATAATATACAAAGAGGGTGTTGAGGAAATTTATAATATAATGCCAAAAGAGTCAAGGTCTTTCCTTTGCATTATTTCGAGTGCAGTTACCACTATTCTAATTTCTTCTATCTTCAGATCACAAGGAAAACACCTGCTCAGTTTCTCTCTGTTTCAAGTTAAAAGATTATAGTAAGAATTTTTAGGGTTTTTTTTGTTGTTGTTGTTTGTTTTTGGTTTTTGGTTTTCTGCTGCTCATAAGTGTGAATCATAAAGAGTTAGGTCAGAAATCAAGCATATTTTTCCAGAACCCTCTGGTTCTTTCAATGGCAGTAATATATGGCACTAGGTTAACCTCTTTTCATTATTTGATTGTTTATTGGTGACATTTTTTATTTGAGGATATGGGGATTATTCCATTAAGTATTATGATTAAGAATGTTTTCAATAGTCTTTCAAAGCAATTTAAATAACAGATAATTGGATTACTAATATTTGATCTATACTTATTAAATATATGCTATTTACTAATCACAATGACAATATACATAAATGATAATAGAGAGTGTTAGACACATAAATGAATATTATGAAGTCTGGATAGAGGGATGTTCTAGGTCAGCATTTTTCAAAAAAAAAAAAAAAGTCCACCTCTTCCAGTACCTGTGGGTATGTATTCCTTCTTTTTTTCTTTTTAAGATTTATTTATTTATGCATACAAGCTGGAGTGTAGACCAGAGGTGTGGGGTGGTGAGAGGATTCACCAGAAACAGAGTGGGGAGCAGAAACAGGTAAATCTACTGAAGTACACTGCTGAGGGGAGCAGCAGGCGAGGCAGGAGAGGTCTGCTGTGCCATGAGGGAAGCTCCTTGGCCAGGCTGGGAATTTTACCTCATTTACATGTGAAAAATGTTGACTTTCCATGACTGTTCTGGACAACAGGAAACTGCTGGGTCAGAGACATAAAGGGAAACTTATTTTGGATGGTAATAGCAGCAAAGTATCAGTACGTTTTAGGTGTTTTTCCAAGTTCCAGTCCCTACAAGGTGTTAGAAAAAAAACGAACTGATGTCTACACACAGTGGATTACCTTGCAAGAAAAGAGTCCTTAATTTAGGGAACCTAAATAATTAATTATTTCGATAGATGAATTTTGATCATGCAAATAACTGTTGATTTTTTTTTCTTTCTTTTTTTTTTTTTAATCTTCCAAGTGACTCTGTGAGTCATTTCTTGGAAAGCATTATATATGTGTTTGATTACTGAGGCAGAAGCAAGAGCCTATAAAGTTTCTTGAACACACTGTTTTATTATGTCATCTTTATTGCTTTTCTAAGCCATATGATAGCTTCCAAATCATTGAAAATTCTTCTCTTAAATCTGCCCCTGGAATATGGACTTCTCAGAGTCAACTGCTGAGAAATATACTGTTACTTGTTCTCTCTCAGTTTCACATTGATTTTCAAAATGTTTGTTATGAAAACCCCTTAATGCTATAAAAGAAAGAAATGCATCTAATTCTGGAACAGTGAGTTTGAAGTTATAAAAGTGTCAGGAAATTATTATACCTATACATTGAATCCACCCATTTAGCTGAATTTTTGATAAGCATTGACCTGCAACTCTATAAAATTTTACAAGCATATTGTGCCTTTCTTGATTGTTTTATTCAATGAAATTTAAATCTTTAACTTATTTATAATTATCCAACTATTCTTTTATGTTGGAAAGAGACCTATGATAAGAAAAAAATGAAAATATGTGTGAAAATTAAAAGCTCCTTTAGTTAAAGTCAGGAGGCTAAAAGAAATTTCATGTACTCAGAGTCAGTGCACAATAAGAATCCAACTGCAAGAGAGACATCTTGCAGCCCTAAAAGGAAGTAATGCTGCTTTACTACTTAGATATAAAACAGGTAATATTGTAATAGTCTATTGTTTCTGTGTATTTGTATGTCTGTGATTGTGCACAAATTCTTTCTACTAAGGCTTGTTTTATGAATTGTTCATCCAGATAGATAATTTACCTGATTTAAATATTTAGCAACACACTATCACGTTGTAAACCATTTTCCCCATCATTATCTTTGTCCATGCCAGCTATTATGTCTTCATATCTCAGAACTCCACAAAACAGCAAATTGTCTACAGTTACTTAAAAATGAAATGGTTTCATGATACTTAAACAATTGTTTTAGTGCAGCTTTCAACAGAAGACGAGTCTGAGAATAGTTCTGAGCACAAGGAATTTATCTTGCAATTGATAACAGGACACATATTTAGAAAAATGGAAAAACAAGTCAGGGAAAGGAAACTCCTCAATTAGCAAGTTATCACTGTGAACAACTACAGCTTGATCTCACATTATGGCCAGTATGAAGACAGAGAGTGGGATATTTTTCCTTAACTCCTATTATTATTAGGACTTATTAATCCCCTAATCTTCTAGTAAATTGATCATTTATCAGTGACTAGAGAAATATCTTAGGCAAAATGACTTAGATACTGACTTCTGGAAGTGGTCAGGTACAAGTGAATATAGTTAAGGTACTGTAAGTGTCTACTGCAATGATTATTAGTATATATTATATAATTACATATATATTATATGTAGTATAATAATTTAATTATCTATTTACATGTATTTATCCCAATAGATCGAATCTCCTAGAGGAAAGATTTTTTTTCTCTCTGGATAAATATATTTCCAATCCATTGCCCAATACAATAAATAGCTGCTGAATTATTAAAATATAATAATCAGAAAGCAACATGCTACTGTTATCCCTGTTATTTTCCTAGCATTGAATGGGTCCATCAACTAAAACTTTTTTTTTTCAACATAAGTATATAAAATAAGAGCAGTGTTACATACATTTAATTTTAGCTTCTCATTTGAAATTGGAGTGAAAAAAGTATTTTTTAAATGATTTTTAGATATTTTTGACTGTGATAAAATCAGGGTCTGTGTTCTCCAATTTCCAGTGTTGAACTGAGTAGACACTGAGTTATCAGGTAGAGACTGAACTAGCTGGATGAAAGTTCAGTAGACTCCTAGTTCAATTACTTAAACTGATAGTGATTACTGTGTGCTTTTAGTAGTAGAAAATCACTAGCTTGAAAAAACCCAGGAAGCATTTTGCTGGAAGTTTCATTTATAAATAAGAATAACTTTAGACCAGAGAAAAAATAATAGCAAAGAGAGGGAAATTTCAACTTTAAATATAAATGATAAACTTTCTGATAACTTTCAACCAATCATATCCATATATATATAGTTTGAATGTTGTGTAATTTAAACCATAAAATATACCCTTGCATAGATTATTTGTTTATGTATATAATGGCTATTAAGAAACACAAACAAGATGTAAAAAATTTCTTAATTTAATTCAGGGATTTTTGTTAAAGTGCATATGAAAAAATGACATGATTTCCAATTACTTCTGAAATCAATTTTGCTCTTCTCTTTCACTCTTGGTATGTATTAATAGTCTCTCAGATTGCATTTTTCTCCATCACTAGAGACTATACCATTAAATTAAAAACATAAAAGGGAAGCAGGAAGAAACATACACTAAACAATTTTGATGTAAAGAAAATTAAAATCTTAATGCTACATTAAGCACCAGTAATATTCTGCAATCTTACCATATGAATGAATTGAATTACACAAATATAGGCAACCTGATGGCAAGCTGTGGAGAAACTGGGTCACAGATTCCCTTTCAGCTAGTTATTTCAGTGCTGAGAAGATTTTTTAAGAAGAAAAGGAGGATCCTAAATTAGATTATTTTAACTGAATACTTAGTTGGTTTAATTTTATGTTCGACAATATTTTTATTTGATTTGGTCATTTTCTTTTTTAGAAAAGATTCAAAGACTTTGAGTGTTTATACTCCCAACAGCAAGTCATTTGGAAAAGTAAATCCATAATACTTTAAGATTTTTATTAAAGAAAGCAGTATAAAGATACAAAATTTCTTTGTATTAACCCACAAGTCTTTTGATTTTGCATAAAACTCACTAAAAGCAAAATTTTTAGTTATGTTTTTGCAACTTGAAAGTTAACAAATATCCTCCCTTCCCCGTAGCTATCCAGGCAGTCAGGCAGGGAAAGATTGAAATGTGTACTTTGTTGCTGATCAAAGCAATGTTGCAGATGTGACTTAACTATGCTACCACTTTGGCTTGCTAAAACTATTAGGGCCAGGGAAAGGGGCATCCCAGAACCCCAAAAACCGGCCCACTCTAAATAGGTTCTGCCATGCGCCACATCAAGACAAAACCTCTAAGACCTTTAGTGGAAAGAAACTTTAATATAATTAGTGTGTAATACAGAAAAGACAAAGAATATAGTTTTTAAATCAAGCACCCAAAGTTACCCATCATCTCATGGGTAAAGTCCATCCAAATGGGATTGGTCCAAAGCAAGGCCTGAAAGCCTGCCACTAGTCTGAAGCACCTTCCGGTGGTGACCCATAGAAAAGGGTCAGAAATGGTCAGACAAGTCTGTGAGAAAAAGAGCAAAATCAAGATCAAGGTCACGGTTGCCATTGTTAAGCTCCCCATGGGTCTCTCACCCACATCTGTTTCAATAAGTCCAGGCCAGTGCAGCTTCTTTACATGTCCCTCTGTTCCTTGTGCCTCTCCTGGCTCTCCATCCTGCTTCCTTCCTTCCTCTCTCTCCTCTAACTTCTTATCTCTCCTGCTCAGCTCCACACTCCTTTGGGTGGGACAGGGAACCTGGAACCTCCCCTTTTCCTGGGGACCACCCTGTTACAAAACCACAACCCTTGTTAGATTCACACACCTGATTCATTTTATAGCTAGATAATCACTAGATAATTACAAGCCTTTCAGACTGGAGACACAATATATGGAGAAAAAAAGAATTAGTATTACCAAGGTCAGCCCAATGTCTAAGTTGAACAATGCTATTCCTTTCATCAGTTTTGGTAATCAGTACATGGGGAGTGGCCATGAACTTGAAGAAATATTCAAATACAATATATCACAAAAACAGGTCTGCTATTCAGCAGTATGGAAAAGATGATTTCAGTCTTATACAATAATATCTTGAACAATGTTAGTCAGCTTTTTAAATAAATCACAGTGGCACTCTACCTAGGTTATGACATTAAACACCCTCCCCCAACACACACACACACACACACACACACACACACACACACACACACAGATGCCAGCATTTCCAAGTGTTTCCTAACCTAGTAGTGATTGAGGTCTATCCAAATGGAAACATAAAGTCAAAAAAATTTAGGCTCCCACCTAATAAATATAATTATTAATGGATGAAAAATCATGTATTAATTTTTTACAACCTCATTGCTTTCAAAATTTATATAAATCAGAGATCACTTAAGTACCCCAAAGCACATATCCCAAAGCACTAGTGGCCAGGAATGAATATCGCTGATACTTGCAATACTCATAGGATGATTTTGATAATGATGATGATATTGATATCAATAGTAACAATAATATATATGTACATATATACATATATGCATGTATATATATATATATATTTGATAATGATGATAATATTGATATCAATAGTAACAATAATATATATGTACATATATATATATAGTGTGTGTGTGTGTGTGTGTGTGTGTGTGTGTGTGTGTGTGTGTGTGTGTATGTACCACCTTCTGTATAAAGATTTTTTCCAGGAGATTTTATCTCTGGCTTTTAGGTTGTTTTAGATCTTCTAGGGGGCTGCAACTTGATATTCATTGCCTGAGCTATAGCAATTTGTGGGGTCTGGGAAAAAAAATAACCTTTATTCTAACTAATCCTATGAGCTTTTAACATGTTGATTTGTGCTTGAGCCCTGGGAAGGGAAAGTACAGTGTTCCCTATTTCTCAGGTTACTTTCTCGATTTCAGCTGTGAGATAAAAAGAAGAAAACATGCACTGAAAAAATGCATTGATACTCACAGGGCTTTAATTATTTACCTTCACAATCACTATATACCTCTATCTATCTGTCTATCTATCTATCTATCTATCTATCTATCTATTTATCTATCAAGAGAGAGTGAGAGCACATTAATATGTATTACATATACTATTATTTGCTCTGAGTTTTCAAATGTAAACTGGAGCACCATTGTCAATTTATCCCATTTTTTTAAGACTATACCTTATAGTGATATCTGATAAAACCAAGCATACTATATTTGGGGGGCTACAAACTTTAGTTTTCCCAACTGCTTTTAAAATGTTAGATTAGATCTCTTTAGGTTTCCACAGATTCTTTTTTTTCCCCTCTGCTTTCTTAGGTTATGAAAGATACATAAATGCAAATTACAAAGCAGTGTGCCTTGCATATGCCTCCTCATCTAAAATGATAAACTCCCCATTCAAAACTCTGAGATTCTAAAATACCTCCTACTCAGAAAATCTACTCCTAAATTAAGATACCTCATTCTGGAAACACATTAGGCTGCTGTCATTTTAGTGAATGGAGTGGTGTCAGAGGAACAGTAAGGAGAAAACACCAAGTCAGTAAATGATGCTCTGAACAGAATCTACCCCCATCTCCATGCTAAGGAGATCTCGGAGGCTGAGGATTGTACCTCTCAGCATGCTATGAACTTAAAGAGGCCACTGTGAACTGAGGGCAGAGTTAAGCAGCCTTGGTGGGCTTATAACTGAACACATGAATGCTTTTGCTCTCTTGCTTTTTCCAGCTTATACTTGTACCCAAGTGGCCAGCCCAGACAGCCGGTTGATAAAAAGTGTCAGACAATTAATCTCTCTCTTCTCGCTCTTCTAACTCCTGTTGTAAACTTGAAAGAAAAAAATTCTTTCTGCATGTTTGCTTTTGGATCTTGTCTCGAATTAAGTGTGTGGATGAGAACTCACAAACCAGGAACCCCCTTTTTATTTCTAGGGTTACCTGCTAACAGCAGTTTAAACATTGTTGAAAAGCAGAATTCATATAAATTAATTGAAGGATATTCTACAATATAAAAGAGTCATTCCTTTCAAAACTGCCAAAAAGGGGAAGACCTGAGAATCTATCATAACAAAGAGACATTGTAATGTGGTATTCTGGATAGCATCCTGGAACAGCGAAATGATATTAGGTAAAAAACTAAGGAAATCTGGATAAAGCATGGACTTTGGTTGAAAATACGAATTAATAATTGTTATTAATTATATTTATACATCTTATTAGTATAAGATATAGAGGAAACTCTACTATCTTCTCAAATATTCTCTAAGTCTAAAGTGTTCTAATATAAAAAATTCACATATTTTCATATGTATGGTGAAATTTTGTCACTAATGATGAATAATATGAGATTATTGCTAATTTAACAGAAAAAAATATTAAGAAGAAATTGTATTACTCATGGAATTGCTGGATGGAGTGTTCTGGCCAATAAGACATCTATATTTTTATGGTCTAGTAAATGATCAATTGTAAGACATACATGGTACTTGAGAATATGTAGATCTTTCAGATTTAGTTTTTTCTTCTTTGTCTCTCTTCCAGTGAAAAATATTCTAATAACTGGCCCTAGTAATGCTCTGTGGTAGAAGAGTTCAGGATAATGTTATATTATCTGTGTGGTAATTTAAAGTATTTCATTAGGCAAGGTACAAACTTGCTCTCATCTGGTACAAATTTGCCTTAATCTGTAGTTAAGGTACAAATAATTAGTTTTGAACGAATCTTAATCAGAAATTAAGCTTTTAGATATAATATCAGCACTTAAATTTTTCTTCTGAAATTTTCAAGAAGAATTTGAATACTAACATAACAGATGAAAGAATTCACTGTATAATTCACTTACTGGTCAACTGAGTGGTGTTTAAGATGTGTGGTTGAGGAGAAGTACTGTGCATTTACTCAATTCTTTGTAGGAAGTGTAAGGACTGGGTATGCTAGGCAACATCATGTCACTGTTTATTCTCTTCCCATGCCTTCTTTTTCCAAGTGGATTGCTCGCAAATGGTGCCACCTTATGCCCCAATGCTTTTTACTTTTCAGAGCGCTCATTTTTCTTTTTAACATTTTTTTCTTACTGTCCAACTAACTTGCTATACTTTAACTTAACTAAAGACAAAATCCCATGACTTTTCACTTTTTTGTTCTTTCCTACACAATGACAGGCATGTAGTATGCACTCAACAAAGAATTACTAAATTAATAAACACTTACCCCATATAAACATGAGTATTACAGTTGTGAGAATCACATTTGTAAATTTTTCCAAATATATCCATATAAAATTTCTTGATTTTATCTTCACATTATGAATGTTTCATTTTTCTCACTAAAAACCATACCGAAATAAAACATTTGCCTCAAGCAACTGAGGGAGTTATTCAAATTACCCATCTGAACATCAAATAATGAGACTAATTTGTTCAAACAACCTCATTTCACTGTCAGAACAGTAAGAAAAATAATGATGAATACCTTGTTCAACTGTTATGAATTAAGGTAGGATCGCTTCCTTTTCTGCTCTTTTAAATTGCCTGGGCAATAAAACTTTGAACCTGTGTCCAACAGTTCGTTAAATCTTTCTAAAAAGACCACAGGAATTACAATATATCATTGATACTCTTAGCATTATACAACCAAGTTAAAATCAGCAAGATATGTGCACAGATGACAGTCATCAATATAAAGGAACAGCTCATTTATTCTGTGTTTAACCAGCAATATATGCTCCATATTAGCAAAATTCGAAACTAAAGTTACACTATTGAGAGTATATACTTCTTAATATGTTATACTATAAAGAATTTTTTTCATAGCTTTTCTTTCTTAAAGAGAGAACCATTAAACATTTTTTTCATTGCTGTGGAATTATTGTTTGCATGGAGTAAAAGGCATACATTATATTGTCTTCTTAATGCTTTCAGTTTTCAATTTTGATTCTCAGGATATCTTCCCCTTTTCCATTTGCTGCTTGCTCTTTGCAGTGATTTAAGAAAGTTGGTAAACTAGTTTGAATGTAATATATGTAAATTAAAAAGCATTCTGAATTGTGGGAATCCAGGAAAGTATAACATTAGAAGAAAAATTAACTCAAAATAACTGATATGGGTCATAAAATTTAAGCTAATTTTTGATTCAAATCAGAATTTTTTTAATCCCTGCTGAGTCAAGAAGCAGACTTAATCTTATGCTCTTTACTCTAGGCCTTACATTTGAGGGAAAAAAGAAGCGTTGTCCTTTGTGTTCTTACTTTAATCTTAGCCTTGAATTTTTTTCTTGGAACAGAGGTGAGAGACTGTATTCCTGACCTTATTTCTAGCCTGAAGCTTGAGATGATATGAGTGGTATGAGCTGTGGGAATTGCTTAAACTGACAAAGACCCTACTTTATTGTAGGAAAGATCCAACACAAAAGACATAATCCTGGCCCAGTCAAATGCCTATCTTCTATTCCATTAAAATACAGTCAAATATCAACTGTGCACATGTCTGAATTTGACTTGAGAAATCCCAGAATATTTTCTGTTACTAAGAAAAGGAATAATTCAAATTAGCCACACTTCCTAAAAACCTAAACTCTAAGAAACTTTAAAACTCTCAATATATAGCAGTTGTCTAACATGTACATCTAACAGAGAATACTAAACTGAATTCAAAAAGAAAGTTTTATAATTTAGCAGACGGTTACTTAAATGGTGATCTTTTACTTCATATAAACTTCTCCCTTAAATACACCTTTCAGGAATATCCTTTCAGGAAGGATAGATGGTCATGTGGAAGTAGGTAGGTGGCAGTGAACTGCTTGCAGGTGATGGCTACGTGGAAGGCTAGAACCAGATATTTATTACCCACAGTCATCCAGATCTTAGAGTGAAGCCAAATCATCCCTCCAAATTTCAATTATGATATAATAGTTAAAAGGCCAGTCCCTCGGGCAGAGTGCTTAAACTAATACATCTTTGCCCTGCTATCTGTATGGCCTTGGGCAAATTATCTAGGCTAACTATTCCTCAGTTTACTTACTTTAAAAACAATTTACAATACGGGCATGTTTAGTTACAATTAATAATCAACTATCCACAAAGTTGAAAGTATAATTTCAAAGAGCATTGCAGTGACACCTTTGAAAGACCCAGTGTTGAGTTAAGGGAAGTTAGCAGTAAGCATTGCTATTAGTATTAGCACTGTTAATTTAGTATTATAAATTATAATCCAGATTTAGCATACTTGACTATTTTTCTTTATATTCAATGGCTAAAAATTGCAGTGATTTTGTTACAGGGCCCTGGAATCTGGTCCTTGTTTGTTACCTTACTCTGTTGAAAACCCTATTAACTGGAATGTGTTTACCCTTGTATTGGGTGTGCCTTGGGGGTTAGGGGAGCAAGTCAGGTGGAAACAGGTAAAGTACCTGTGGGTGATTAAAGGTCCTTAAACCTGAGCTAGAACCCCCCAAGTCTAGCTAATACCCTGGTTACAAAACCCTAGGCAGCCAATACCTTGCTTCCCTACTACCCTGCCCTAGTAGTCAACTCTATAAAATCAGAACTTTCACCGCTCTCAACTGGGAATGAGGCTCAGGGCAGTTGCCACCCTCCCCTGTTATATGATCTGTAATAAAATTTCCTTGCTCGAAACCAGTAACCGGTTCTCTCAAAGTTTGTGTGGGATTAATTGTTGAAAGTCAGACAAGGACCTTTCACAATCAGTAACAATTTTTTAATACCTGATACTGTTATTAAAATGATATTGTGCATGAGCAAAAATCTGCAACCCCAAAATAAGTCTTTTGCAAAAGGTTGATTTCAAAGAAGGGACTCTGAAGATTGGGTGGAGTTTGCTTCTGGAAAAGACATGTACATGTAAATTTCTCTCTATAAAAGCATCTCCTTTACTGTACCTGGAAAACCTATTCTCTTTATATCTTTTCAATGGAGATAGCAGAACTTAAATCTGGGTGCCTCTGTTTGCTATACCTTTCGTGGTAAACTTTCTAGCAAACCCAATCCCCTCCCCGCCCCCAACCTTTTTCTAAAATGACACCTGAAGTCATGTGGTGACTTATTCAGTCATGCTGGGTTTCTCCCTTGTGTCCAGGAGGCATCCATATTATTATTAAATTTTTATTTGGCTTTATTTTTCCTTATCAATCTGTCTGATACATATTTGATTATTTGCCAGCCTAGAAGGACTTAAGTAAGGAGGGATCTAGAATGATTTTCTTTGGGCTCAGCAAAGAAATGATGTTTACCTTCCTTTTTGTTAGTCATTCCATTATGATAAGCTTTATAATTAAATTTATGTCAAGAAAAATGGACATTTGTATATTATTATTAGCAAAATGTTTATCTTTTCCATTCCCTCCCATATGTAGACTCCCTTACATAGATAATTGCACAATATTTGCCGATATACTTAAACACAATCCATCTTTCCTTTCATATATACCCACAGGCAGTTTTATACTATTCAGAGCTGAAAAACTGTTATGCAAAAGTGAAACAAAAGTGATGATGTATTTAAAATTACTCACCACAAGTTATGTACAGCTTTTTAAAGCTTCCTTTAAAAAATGTAAACTTTATGCTAATAGAAGAAACTCAACATTCATGAACTAATAGTAGTTCACGTACTTAACTTTATGAAGTCACAAAACAAACAAACTGAGAACTACAAGCGACTCAGGCACAAGAGTGTTAAAGAGCGTGCACCAGACACCACAATTAGAGTCAGATTGGGATTCATCTCTGTGTTTTCTGACTGAAACATCTGGATCACTTTCTCAGCACTGCACAGTTTCCTAAAATGCACTTAAAACATCTCATGTGTTTGAATGCTAGCATAAATAATGGGACCCTTCACTATATCTGGATGATTAGTCTTAAGTAGATGTAGTCTAATTTCCAACTTCTCTATTCACAATATAAAATGGATAAATCCCATTTTTGATGTAAACAAAATAAGAATTCCCTTTAAAAAAAGTTAAAGCCACACTCAATGTGAAAAGCTGTTAAGTAGTTGTGCTTGCTCTATCTTTGCCATCATATCAACTCTGATGCAGTGACCAGACCCCCACTGGCACTGCGCTGCATGCCACTGGGATTTTTCTTTTTTTTTAAAGATTTATTTATTCATGCATAGAAGAGTCAAGATGCAGGCCAGAGGTGTGGGGTGGTGAGAGGATTCACCAGAGACAGAGTGGGGAGCAGAACAGGCAGATCAACTGAAATACACTGCTGAGGGGAGCAGCGGGCGAGGCAGGAGAGGTGTGTGGGAATCTCCCTGGCCCGGTTTTGAACCCGTAGTGCAGTCGCTCTGGATATCTTCGTAGTGCTGCGCTTGATCTGTTGCGCCACCACGGAGGCCCCACCACTAGGACTTTTGAATGCTCCTTAAGCTTCAGTTAATCTACACAGATGTATTCCAGTGACATGTATACTCAAGCACTTCTTTGAAAAAAATGGAACGTGCCATTTCTCAGGACTATTCCAACAAAGAAAATATCTTTTATTTAACCTTCTAATCAGCAGATTTGGACATATTGAAAACTGGAAATGTAATTGTATTCCATCACTCTTCCTTCATGCTTCTATCATTTCCTAAATGATTTGGCAGAGCAAAATTAAAAGCTGAGAAAGATGGGGAGAAAATTCTTAATGGAGAAAAAAAAATGTTTTTAAGTACTTACATTCCTTGTTGAATTTAGTATCTTACTGTTTTTATTGCTAGATTGAAAATGGCATTATAAAACCACAAAAATATTTTTGATTTTTAGTAAATTAAGGAAGAATTATGCATAGTTTTTTGAAGAATTGTGACTGTGATAAGTGAACCCACACCACATTCTTAATTTTTTTAAAAATGTATCTTCTTCATTAGTGTGTATCTTCTTCATAGAAGATAAATGTATCTTCTTCATAGTGTTCTACCACGCAGTTTAACAACAGTTTTTTGAAGTCCTGCGTTGTACTCTATTGCCATCATTTAAGAAATTAGTCAATTGGGGCTCCTTGGTGGCACAGCGGTTAGGCGCTGCTCTGCGGAGCTGTCGGCAGCAGCAACGCAAGTTTGACGCCCGGCCGGGGAGATTCCCACATGGCGCGGCAGACCTCTCCTGCCTCGCCCGCTGCTCCCCTCAGCAGTGTATTTCAGTCACTCTGCCTGTTCTACTCCCCACTCTGTCTCTGGTGAAACCCCTCGCCGCCCCACGCCTATGGCCTGTACCCCAGCTTCTATGCATAAATAAATAAATTTTTAAAAAAATTAGTCAATTGGACTATTTAGAGGATCTCTATAAATCTCAAAGTCATAATAAAACAGGAATAAAACACATCTTAAGGAAGGTATGTTAAGGTAGATATATGTATACTCATGTTTGCCTCTATGTTTCTTACGATTTTTTTCTTGTATGTCTAATAGCTATATATTCAATGTGCACTACTGAGAAAGAAATAAGTACCTTAAAATGGAGTGATTCATGCCAGGGCCTTAACCAAAACTTGCTGCAGTTTTAGCTCTTTCAAACCAATCGTTCTGGAGTTTCCTGGTCAAAACTAGTGAGATAATCTACATGTAAGAGCCCCATCTCTCTATAGAGGAAGAGGCTTTGCCTGAAATAATCTTCCTTTTCTTTTGCTAATAACCTCGCCCCACCCTCTTTCTAAATATATATTTTTAAAAAACCCTTCGTTTTGCACAAACCTTTGTAAAACCTATTTGCTAAATAAGATGCTGCCAGATTTTGAGTCTTTAATAAAATCAATTAGAGCCCTAAATTTATTTGGATGACCTTTTAACTGCTCAAAATTGACATTTTGATATTCTCCAGTATTACCCATCCCAATGTGTCCTTCTGAAGTTTTCCCATTCAAAACCACTGATTGTTTTCTTTCAGTTGCTTGGAGAAAAAATAGTATCACCTTTTGACTTCTCTTACTCTGAACATTGAGGCTGAGAACCAATCTTTTCCACCAACCACTTTTTACCACCTTCATTGCCAGTGCTCTCCTCTACGCTATTGCCTCAAATCAGGGATTTTGCAAGTGTCTCTCATAGGCAGAATTTCAGCAAGATCACCCAAAGTCCCATGCCCCTTTAGCATATATTTCTCCCTCTTTTATGGAAGAATCAGTGTCCTGTGTGTTTGCTGCAAAATAATGAGCTTTAACTCAATAAAAGAAGAGCTAGGCTTGTTTCTAAATAATAGAATCACTCTTGAGATTATGTAACATCCTACGGTAAGGTGAAGGAATTTTGTAGATGTAATTATGAGCCCTGATCAATCTAATTAATTAAAAGAAGATCATTTTGGTGGATCTGACTTTATGAGAAGCTTTTGAAACGGAGCCTGGAAGTCAGAGGCAAAAATCAGAGTGTGAATCCCCTGCTGGCAAAGTAAGCTGTTGTCTGGGGAGAGGACCACGAGGAAAGGGACTTTGGGGAGTTCTCTGAAAGCCAAGTGCAAAATCTAGCACACAGATGAAAAGAAAACAAGCACTTGAGTCCTATCATCATGGGAAATGGAATTTTGTTGATAACCTCCTAAGTCTAGAAGAGAATCCTGAGCTTCAGTCTGGAACACAGCCTGGATGAAATTTTGATCTAAGTCTTATGAGACCCTAAAGAGAAGGCTCAGTTAAGTCATAGTCATGCCTGGACTTCCTTTATTTTCTTAAAAAAGATTTATTTATTGGGGCCTCCCTGGTGGCGCAGCTGATGAGCGCTGAGCTGGGGCGCTGTTGGCAGCGCGCGATGCAAGTTCGAGCCCGGCTGGGGAGAATCCCACATGGTGCGGCAGACCTCTCCTGCCTCGCCCACTACTCCCCTCAGCAGTGTATTTCTGATCTGCCTGTTCTGCTCCCCACTCTGTCTCTGGTAAACCCTCTCGCTGCCCCACGCCTCTGGCCTGTACGCCAGCTTGTATGTATAAATAAATAAATCTTTAAAAAAAAAGACATTACTTTTTTATGCATAGAAGAACTGGGGTGTAGAGTAAAGGTGTGGGGTGTATGAGGTTTCACCAGAGACAGAGTGGGGAGCAGAACAGGCAGATCTACTGCAATACACTGCTGAGGGGAACAGTTGGCGAGAACAGGAATGGTCTGCTGTGCCATGTGGGTTAGCTCCCTGGCTGGGGATAAAACTCAGATTATAGGGGTGATAGTGCTGAGATTTACCCCTTAGGTCACCAGGGAGGACCCATGCCTTGACTTGTAATTCATGAAAACTGTGAGGTAATAAATATCTTTTTTGACCCCCTATATTACCTATGTGGTAAGCTCCCTGGCTGGGTGCTGCAGTGGCCCTGGATAGCTCCATAGTCCTGCGACTTAACCTGTTGTGCCACCAGGAAGGTCCCTATGCTTTTACTTTTTGTTTTTACATTGTCTGATCAATTCACATGTTTATATTTGATTATTCATGTTATATATTCTCTTCCTCAGAGCACTGAGTTCTGTAAGAGCAAGGATTTTTGTTGGTTTTACTGATGCAAGTTTACACTTATGAACATTATTGGTCCATATGTATGGCCCAAGCATTTTAGAAATAAAGAACTACTCCTATATATATAATGCATTCCTCTTCTAAGTTTCATGGATCCTAGAAATTTCCATGATCTGTGTTTCTTTTGTGACCTTTTCCATGAAGAGTAAAACGGGGAAAAATCATTTTATTTTTGCATAGATATTTTACTCAGCTTATTGTGTAATCTTAGAGATGAATAAGTAAAATGTATCTATATTTACACTTCCAGATAGATTAATACTTCATAAATGGTGCTAAATAAATATGTGTTTTGTCATTTACTTAAGTTCTTACATCTGTCATATATATTGGGAGCGATGATCAGTAGGAACATAAAAACTATTACCAGACTTAAAAATTCTTTCAGAGATAACTGTAACTGTTGCCCCTAGTTATTTTAATAATTATATCATTTGATCCTTATACTTTTGCATGAAAAACATATACTAGGGGCCTCCCTGGTGCCCTGGGGGTTAAATCTCAGTGCTATCACGCTGTCACTGCTCTGGCCTGAGTTTGATTCCTGGCCAGGGAGCTAGCCCACAGATAGCACAGCAGACCTCTCCTGTCTTGCCCACTGCTCCCCTCAGCAGTGTATTTCAGTAGATCTGCCTGTTCTTCTCCCCACTCTGTCTCTGGTGAGTCCTCTCACCTCCTGCACCTCTGGTCTATACCCCACTTCTTCTATGCAAAAAAAATTAATAAATAAATTCTTTAATAAAAGAAAAACATAGATTAGATATAAATCATAAAGCCCCTTTAAAATAATTCTGTAAAGTTAATGAGCACCTAAAATAATCTTTGCAATTTATTTCTTGCTATTAGGAAATTGACTGTTACCACTAATACGGGTTCTTTCGGACAAGAGTTGCTGGCCAGTACCAAAGAATGAATAGCGTTAGATAAAATGATGTTTGACAGGTAACACAAATTCTAGCAGACAGCAACCAAGGAGTACAGAGAAGAGAGGACAAACAAGGTTAGGTGAAAACTGAGAACAAAGGAAACAAACTGGTCTAGGACAGTTTTTCAACCTCACTTCTATTGAAATTTGGATTCTTTGTTGTGAAGTGGTGTGTCCTGTGTGTTTTGAGATGTTTAATAGCATCTTTGACCTCTAGCCAGGAGGAACATTCCTCTTCCAACTGGAAAAACTAAAAATGTCTGCTGATATGGCCAAATGTTTCAGAGAGTAGAATTGCTCCCCTCTTCTTCCTCATGGAAGATTATTAATATTTAAGAATGAGAAAGATATTAAAGTATCAAAATATTTGGGGTCATAAAATTTTAAATAATGTCCAGCACAAAAGAAATCATCTCCTGCTCCTCTGGTTTCTTCCTGGGCGGAATGAGAAATCTGAAAATCAGGTATGTTAACAAAGGCAAGAAATTTAAATAACATGTATATGAAGAATTTGCATGGTTGTAAATTTTTAGGAATAATGAAGCCAACCAGGAATATTAGCCTGTATTTAGGAAACTGAGGTGTCAAAGAGAGAGGAAAAGACTACACATGACAGGCAAAGAGGTGGGATTACCTCATCCTTACTCTGAATGTAAAGATGAGATTCAAAGATAGAGAGCATGCGCTTTATGACAAAGCTACAACTGGATTAGACCTTCTAAGCTTGTAGTAAGATATTTCTAAGTTCTTCAAAGTGCCTCTTCTTCATTTAGGAAGGGATATCAGACTTAAGCAAAGACAGAAACTTCTAGTCCTCAGGCCCTCACTGCTCTTTACCCATGACAATTTGCTTTCTTTTGTAATGATAATAGGTGACCTAAAGTTCTCAGGGCATTGATTGACCTTCCCTTGCCTTGACAGGGTAACAGGAGACCTAATCTGAGCATATTGAGAAAAACCTATCAAATCTTTATGGAGAAACCCCAAAATAGCAAGTAGAAAACATCAACTTTTTTGTTTTTTCCAAAAGTTAGTTCCTTTGATTCCTGTAAAATTTCGCTCCTTCCAGAATGTGTTGACAGATTGCAGCGCGATATTTGGACTGAACTGTTATAGAGCCTAATTTCTATAAAAAGGGATGTTCCATATTCCCTGTGTCACCTAAGGAATGATAGAGCTAAGCCTTGATGCTGTCCCACAAACATACCCTATGTGTTTCTGTCTCAGGAGTTTTGCAGTTTCCTTCACTTGCTATCCTCTCCCCTCAGCATTATACCTTATTCCCTTCTTCTTCAGGTATATGTGTAAAGTCACCTTCTTGGAGAAGCCTTCTGTTCCTACTATACCTATAGCATCAACTTTTGAAACACAGGACCTTTCTAGTTTATTCATTGCTACTTGCACCATGTTTATCTTGTATCTGGCAGATATGAGATTCTCATGGAAGCAGCATTGAAGAAAGGAAGGAAGGAAGGAAGGGAGGAAGGGAGGAAGGGAGGAAGGGAGGAAGGAAGGAAGGAAGGAGACTAAATTAATGAATGAAGGTCCTCCCTGGTGGTGCAGCAGTTAAGTGCTGCGCTGTGGAGCTGTTGGCAGCGGGCGGTGTGAGTTCGATGCCCAGCCGGGGAGATTCCTACATGGCACAGGCAGTCCTCTCCTGCCTCGCCCGCTGCTCCCTTCAGCAGTGTACTTCAGTCAATCTGCCTGTTCTGCTCCCTGCTCTGTCTCTGGTGAACCCTCTCGCTGCCCCATGCCTTTGGTCTGTACCCCAGCTTGTATGCATAAATAAATAAATCTTGGGCCTCCCTGGTGGCGCAGCGGTTGAGCGCTGCACTGTGGAGCTGTCGGCAGCAGTGATGCGAGTTCGACGCCCAGGCTGGGAGAATCCCACATGGTATGGCAGGCCTCTCCTGCCTCGCCCGCTGCTCCCCTCAGCAGTGTGTTTCTGACCTGCCTGTTCTGCTCCCCACTCTGTCTCTGGTGAACCCTCTCGCCACCCCACACCTCTGGCCTATACCCCAGCTTGTATGTATAAATAAGTAAATCTTAAAAAATAAATAAATAAATAAGTCTTTTTTTTTTTTTGAAAAAATGAGTGAATAAACTGTATATTTTGATTTATCCAGCTTTTATATTTTTGGAACCAAAATAGTTCCGCTTGTACAAATAAAAATTAATGGACTTTTAATATTATCTTGTAATTCTGCAAATTTAAGCAAACATTTTAAAATTAAAAAGCTGATCATTGACTCCTTTTTTTCCCTGTTTATATTTGTATTTGGAAACCCCTACTTTAAGGACATGGAATATTCTGACTTAATGAAGAATTTTTCAGTGAGTATAAAGCAATTGTTAGTGGGAAATTAACAAAAAAATATGAGGTTAATGAAAAAATTATTATCATCCAACTTTCATTTTCCTACTAAAATTTTTGTCCCAAAATTTTACTTCCCTTCTCAAGAGAGTGGGGAGTTGAACTCCGTTCAGAATTTATTTCCTAGAAATTGAAATCCCATGTAGGAAGTGGCTCAGAACTTGCAAATATAATGCATAATGCATTCTGTGGGTTCAATAAGAATACAATGAGTAAACTCAGACAATTTACCAAGTACTTTGCCATTTCATCATTTTTTTCTTTATTGCTTGTGAATATAACATTATTTTTAATGTAATTCTGGACAATATCTAGCTCAAGGATTTAGACAAGGATTGAGTTTTTGAGACCAGGATGACTATCGTCTTCATTTAACATTTATGATTCACTGCTCATTCTTCTTTCTCACTCTCTAATGAGTTAAAAGTAATTGTTCTCAATGCCTCAATAGCTAATTAAGTCTACACTTCATTTTAACCCTTCATTTTACCAGTCTGAATTGACTACTGTTGACAGCACTGATTTCTCACCTACTTCTTCTAATAATAGTTTACTTTTAGGAATTTAGGAATTACTTTACTGACCTACTCCATTGCTTTCCCACCTTAGTATCCTTATAGACACCTGCACCTCTGCTTCATAAGGCAGTCAATAAACTGTAACCTTCAACCCATGTCAGAAATTGTCCACCTTGTAATTTTTCAAACTTCACTCTAGAAAAGTGACTCTTCTGTGTTTCCCCAAGATTTCTATAAACTGAGCTAAGATTAATTATATACTGAACAAGACTCTTCATATTTTACCCTTGTTGTGCACTGCAAAATAGAAATGGAAAGTTATCTAGGGCTCTTTCGAGTGTGAAAAAAAAAAAATGACTTTAATAGCCAGTGGCAAAATTCCTTCTTGAAGAATGGCAACTGCTGAGTCCACTGTTTTATTTGCTCAAGGAACCTGTTCAACTCTCTGATTTTGGGCCACTCCACTATTCTCAGTTTTTGCATTTTACCTTGCTGAAATACTTTGAACAGAAGGCTTTCAGACTGTCTTTCTGGATATGAGCGAATTAGCATATCATACACAAGGCTTTGGCAGAAATTTGTTTGTTTTCTTGTCCTGGTTATCTCTATTACTCAAGGTGGGATAAGCTTTCATATTTTAGGGTGGTGAACAGTCACAGAGCTTTCTGGTTATCCTGTTCCAAGACAGAGAGTGTCTACTTAGAAATTCCCATAACTTGCTTTCTAGATAAGCTGCTCAAATGGTCAGGGTATACAGATGTAAGCAAAAGGTACAAATTTTACAGGGACTTTATTCTTATGCCTATTAGAAAACAAAACAAAAAAGAAAATGAAAATTCTTTTTTTTTGATAAACAATGTCTACAAAGCTCCATAACAAATATAATTATTGGTGATGTCTTAAAATCAAGAATGCTTTATTGTGAAGAGCACTAAAAATCATTAGTTCTATTCAACATCATACTGGAGTTCATAGTGCAATGAAGAATTTTGTAACAGCCTGTTGTAAATTCAGTTTATTTCAATATACACTAAGTATTGCAAAGACAAATATAAAATGAAAATAAGAGACTTAATTCTCTCCTGCTGAAAATAAGAGATTTTCGTTCCTTCTTCTTGTTTTTTTAGAGTATTGATGTTGGAAAACTTATAATTTTAAGTACTTTCTTCACTCCTTAAAATATATATAAATCATTTTGAAGACTAATGTGTTATTTAGATAAATTTATGACACAGAATTTGCTTCCTCGAGGACCTAGGGCCACCTTTTTGGAGTGTAATCATCAAGGGAGAAATCACCTTCTGGTTCCTATGGGAGGAGGAGTCTAACTTCCTATGGATGTTTTGCTCCAAGTTGCAAAATCATCTGTCATGAAGATAAAAGCAGTTTGTTTTTTCTCTGGGTAAAACCCATTAGTAAACACAAATAGAAATTCCAATTTCCAAGTAAAATTAGGATGAACAATGTATGACAAATGATACTGTCAAGTCCTCCTTCTTGAGGAACAGTGATTGTTTATTGTGAGAACATGTATGTAAAGGGTTGTATCTGAACTGAAAGATTTTGTCAAGATAAAATTTTTGTGTTGAAACCCTTCTCTACTGTCCTCCCATTCAAGGTGAAGATCTTAAGAGATAAGGCTTTTGACTGATGATTGGAGTAGGTCACAGAATCAGTTGAGATCCTATAGTTTCAAGGAAAACTCTAACCACTCTCTTAACAACCTAGAATAATGAAAATTGGGGTTATCCCTATGACTTAGAGTTATTTCTAGAAATAATCTTTCTATCAGGAAGCGTATCTATATGGCAGGTCAAACATGTAAGTATAGTGCATCTTGTTCTTTTCGTTGTGAAGGAATGTTCCTCCTCTATCCTGGAAGTCCCAGTTCCCTATCTCATTCCTTAGCTCTGGAATAATGTCTTTGCTTTTTCCCTATTTATTTTAGAATTTACATCTACTTAGATTCTCCAAACATACATAATTAATTTCTTTTACTAATCTGTATGATGATAATTCGATTATATTTTATTATTTGACCAGCCTGAGAAGCCCGAGGTATAGGGGAAAATTTTCTCTCTGTCCCCACAGCATTTTTCTAAACTTCAAGTCCTTAAATTCATGTTAAGATCATTTTGTTTTTTTGATCAGTCAAGGATAATATACAATATTCATTCCTTGAAGTTCTTTTCTCTAATGATCAGTTTAAAGCCTCTGAACTCAGACTTTTGCATGCTGATCCCTTTTAGTGCATCTTTTCAGAGTTTACTATTCAAAGTATATAGGAATTTTGATAAATAGATTAATCAATTACTTCTTACATGACTGCTACAAAATATTATGAAATCTGGAGAGCATATTGTTAATAGCTTGTTAACATTCATATGCTTATTCAAAATAGCCCTTGATCATCGTCAATGTTTACTTCCTTGTCACCCCTAAAAAAGATTAGTGGTCTTCCAACATGATCTCACTTATTTACCCTGAACAAACCACTCTGTTTATGAAAAGATAAAAATATTTCTTGTCTAAGCAACAATTGCACTGAAAAAAATTAAACAGGGAAGGAAGACTTTATTTAAGATGATTGAAATAGGACCTCCCTGGTTGTGCAACAGTTAAAGAATGCTCTGTGGAGCTGTTGGCTTCAGCTATGCAAGTTCCACTATGCTAGTTTGGCTCCCCGCCAGGGAGATTCCCACATGGCTCGGCAGACCTCTCCTGCCTCGCCCGCTTTCCCCCTCAGCAGTGTATTTCCATCCACCTGCCTGTTCTACTCTCAGCTCTGTTCTTCTGGTGAACCCTCTTGCAGCCCCATGCCTCTGGCCTGTACCCCAGCGTGTATGCATAAGTAAACAAAATCTTAAAAAAAAATATGATTGAAATAGGAGAGAGAGGACAGACTTGATTTGTGATTAACTCCCCTGAAACAAAAGGCAGGATTTTTGATGTGAGGTGAACACATCAGCTACTACCAAGGGAAAAATAAGCTTAATCTTCCTAACTGCAGGTAGTTTTACAACTTGGAGCAAGACACCCACAAAAGGTAAATTCCCATCCTTCCTTCCATTTCAAAGGGATTATTCCTAGGTCCTTGACAAAGCAGTCTTGGGGTGTAATTGAATTTTTTATAAAAAGTCTACATCTTAAAGGGCAGAGAAAGAATTTACAATTACATATTCTAAAGTAATTGTTCTAAGAAAGGAAGGTCACACACCTAGAGGCAAGAACAGGACCTCTAAAATTTAATCCAGTTGAGAAAAAGGTTAAGGTGTTCTTGGTCATTCTCCCAGTGCAGAGGTTTTGTAAAGTTGGCCTATAGAAGTTTTCAGACATTTCAAGCAATAATTTATATTAATATTTTGATATATTTTTATAGATCTGCATCAGGTTTTCTGTATGCAAAGTCAACTCTCCTTCAGAAGGTCAAGAATTTATATCTCTCTTATACACACACACAGAGGGCTGAATGCATCCTTTGTGTCAAGAAAACTTTAAAATATGGTAAGCACTCAAAATTATGCTTCATGAAATGTTTATTTGGGGGCCAGATCTTCTAGGGTACAACTCCAGGAGACAAAACAATTGCCTACTTATGTCTCTCTTTGACCTCTATTCCTAGGCTTTTATAGACATTGACACTCAGGTAATGAATAGATACAAAATCTAGTTTTCAGTGCTGTACGGAGCTGCCAGTATTTGTCTTAAATTTTGAAAACATAGAATTTGTTCAAATAAGCATCAGCACTCTCTAAATGTTTCTCAAGCCTGTATCCTTATTGATCCTGAAAATACTTTCAGTAAATTCCCATTTAATTATCATGTAGCCATGCTTTAGGAATGTTACTATTCTTAAACCAGATAGGCTCAACACTTTCTATTGTCTTGAGAATTCTGCATACTCAGGGAAGGGAAAAAAATGCTACATCTTATGAAATACAAAAAGATCTTTTTATAAAAATTCCTCAGGGCAAGGGTGCTTCTATTTCCACATTTACATAGCTAAAGAAAGTGGTTTTCCTCCCAGAATAGAGAATATCCTCCTGATGACTTTGCATTTCCATCTCTAGGCAGAAAAGAGGTTGGCACAATAGTTTCTAAATTCTAGAGCACCAGAGGTTGTCACACTCAAAATTTTCAATTAGTAGACTGCATTTATTGCAATGCCTAAACTCCTTTTTCTATACCTTTGACCCTACAGGATTAAACACAATAGTTCATTAACAATCTAAGATTGTGTTGGGAGTGTCTTAATGTCAGTGATAACCTTGACATCATATCCCAGATGTGATCATTTCGATTAGGACATTAGTCAGCCAGATGTTTAAGTATCCAAACCAACCATAGTAGACATCATTTTATTAGTCCAGTATATCTTCTCCATCCTTTTGGCACAACAGTCTCTATCGTTCTTTTGGGGAATTAATTCTCCCCATATGGTTGTCCAAGTACAGTTATTAATTACCAAGTTAAGAGCTCCACCCTCCACTCCTCAGAATGGAATTTCTCTTGCACTTTTATATCTGGTTAGAATAACACTTCTACAGAAATCAGTAAGAGGTCAACTAATTTGTCGGCTATACTTGTCTAAATGAGATTCTCTGTATGGATTGCAGATTTCACATCCTTCTAATTGCTCTTCCTATCCTTTTCCTGTATACTTTTCTTAGATTTTACAAGTTTACAAGAATGGCAGGTTTGAACAATTAGTCTAATTTTTCACCTCTTCCTTCATCTGTACTTATGCCATGGATTCATTTCAGGTCAGATGTTTTCCTCATCTTGTATTTTCCTTCATTTCAACCTTGATTTGAGTAATATGAATTGATTTAACTAAAATGATTATTTCTGATCTGTGGGTTAAAGACACCTCCTGTGATTCCACTTCACGTTGGGCACTTCTGCCACCAATATAGCAATACTCTAAGAGGAACCTGCTGCTTCCAAGAGGAAGAGCAGAGACACCAAGAAGGACGAAACCAGCTCAGTGCAACTTCCATCAGCCTTCTGTGAGCTGGGCTGCAGATAAGTGAATAAAGAGAAATGATGTTATTTAAGATACTCTATATGATAGCAGGCAAAATGGGGCTTCAAAGTTGCCAAAGGCAGTGCCCACGTTGGCACCAAAACTGATACCGGGCAAATACGGAGCTTTAAAGTTTGCCCCAATTGCTCACTGGTCACTATCTTGGTTCTGTACCTGCGCACACAATTGCAAGACTACTTAGGCTTAGGAAACAATAACAATGGGATTTATTTAACAAACAGGGAAAAGCAAAGAATTACTGAAGTCAATATATGGCCGTTTACCTTACTTAAAGCAATGTCCAGTCCTTTAAACCCCAGAAAAGTAACAAAGGTGGTGTCTTCACGCCACTGCTGAGGTGGAGCTCCTCTTCCAAACAATAGGCCACAATTCCAAAATGGTGTCTTACTTCTTCTGCAGACATGCAACAATCATACTGTAGGCCAGTTTCCAACTCACGAGGATGACACAAAACACAACTGGAGATGCTCCCAAAACTGCCATCGTACCCAGCACAGCACCAGGCCAACAGCACTGCAAACAGCAACTACAGCGGCCAGAAAGCTCAACAGACTGCACTCACACATTTTAGGAAGGTGCCCGCTTGGGGCCTTTGTCTTCTTCCGTCGGCTGCAGTAAAGACAAAACTGGGAGCAGCTTCCATCACTCAGCTACTTGCAAATCTCCCAAAGTCACTGGCCCCAAAGTCACTAAAGATTCAAAACGTTTCTTCTTTTCTGCATCATAGCAACTGCTTCCTCTATCCTTTAGCATGACAATGGCCTCTTTTATTCCTACATCATGGCAATTGCTTCTCTTCTTCTTCAGTACCCTTTTATTTCTTATCAGAAACCTGCCCCAAATGTAAACTTAGCAGTTTACTGGGGGCTATTTATTCTCAACTGCAAACCCCTCCAAGGGGCACCACATTTACTGGACTTTGGACTCAGCCCAGTTACATATATTGGGATAGTTTGTTCCATGGCAATATCAGATTGTTGTGTTTTTTTTTCCCCTTTATGTAAATTCTCTTTTACACCTTCGAAATATTCAGATTTCATTTAATTTCTTCTCACCCATAGAACATTAATACTGATACCTGTTTCTACCTGATGAAGATCCAAGAGTTGCTTAAAAACCTATATCAGAATTGAAAATTACTCATTTTGTTATCCTGATTCCAAAAAAAAAAAGTAGGCTCTCATTCCAAGGGATTTTTCACTCCCCCTTGGAAAACTTGGCTTTGTTTCTTAAACTTTAATATTTTCAATAAGTGCTCCTGGATTCCACTCTGCTCTTGTTATCAATAATCATCTATCTTAACCTGGAAATTGACTGGTAATGAGACAAGTTGTGGAATTAAAAATTTCACTTTTGTCAAAGCCAAACTTATGGTCACTGAATATGTGTTGAAGGGAACAGATGCAGTTATTTGGTTAGCGTAAACTTCACCAAAGTCGGTGTTCAGTAATCTCTAAGCTCTTCAGAAAATAGTATGCATGAATGTGAGTTGTGTAGAAATCAATTGTTGGAAAATGGGCCCCATTTTTTCAGAACCAGGTGTTTACCCATTTCCCCATACTAGTTTAGCATTACTTACTCTGTTAAGATACCCCATTATTCTAAATGTAGACATACCCTCAGAATATTGTGAGTCTTCAGTTCCAGTTGCACAAATGATTAAAGACAGTGAAGAGGATATAACTGCACGCTAAAAGCCTTAATGCAATAATCCTAGCATTTTTCTTCAATCTTTCTGTACAGACTTCTGATAAGGGAAATTTGCCATAAAAGCAGCTGAGTTAAAAGTCGAAGTGAATACTACTAGTTTGGCAGAAGAAAAAGAAAGAAGTTAGCAATGTATCAGATTGCCAAATGTAATTTTGTAAAATATATCAGTTAGGAGCATAGACTCCAGAATCACGTTGGCTGGGTGTGAATCCCCGTCTGTCACATACTCATTTTGTGAATTTGGATTATTTATTTACTCTCTCAAATTTCCTAATCTGTAAATGGCATATAGCTAGTCTCTACTAGGTAGGACTATTGTAACTATTAAATAAATTTGTATTTAGCACTCACTTAAATGACTCTTGGCACATGGCAAATGAATTGTAAATCTTAGCCACTCCTGTTATTACTACTGCTGCTGTTATTGCTATTGTTATTAAATACCTAGAGATCACAAGGAACACATTGTTGTTTAAAATCCCCCCCTTTTTTTTTTTGCTAAAAGAATGATAGAAAGGAAAAGGAGAAATCTAAAACTTTTTATTTGCTATGTGCCAAGCACACTGACATATATTTCATGCTAAGTTTGACTGGAGCAAACCAGGACTAAGTAGAATAATGCCACCTCACATTCAAGTCTATGGCTGTACTCACTAGCATAGCAGCTGCTGACTCCTCTCTAGCACCTCAATCATGTCTAGAGCAATGTGGCTACTGGACTTTAACTTAATTTAAAGTAAAAATCTGAATGATTCAATTATTTGAAAAAATTGTGAGACTTTTGAATATGTCCATAAATATATATAATTTTTCTCACTGTAAATTTTATGAAATTTAATAAATCAAATCTCTGATAAAATTTAGTGTCCAGGTTTAAAAGTGTCTGATAAGGGGAAAGAGCTGGTATTTCAAGACAGCACAAAATAAGAAAAAAAAAATCTTACCAAATAGGATTTTTAATATTGATTATATTTTGAATGATGGTATTTTGGATTTAATTTTAAATAAGATATTTTAAAAATTAATTTCAACATTTTTTTTTAGTGTGATTACTTTGAAATGTAAATCACATTGTATTTCTCTTGATCAACTCAATGTGTGACCTGTGTGACCTTGACTGGGCTCTGGAACTTCTGTTTTCTAGACTTGTACATTTGCCATGGTCACTGCAGGCAATTTAAATCTGCCCTACTCTTTTTAAATTTCACCTGACATTATCTTACTCAGTATCTGCTAGTCATATACTCCATCTCCTAAAATAAAGAAAGAAGTTGCTAGACTCAGGCCTGCATGGTTATCATCCTTTTGGCTGTTCCTTTCTCTCACAGTAGAAGATGATTCCTCTCTTCTTGTCCATGTCCAGACCCAGACATTTTTGTTGTTTCTTGAGCTTCTCCCATCTATAATGCGATTTCATCAACACTGATATCTTCTCTCTCCAATGCTTCCAATGCTTCCAGTGCTTCCAATTGTAATATCAATTACACCTCCAGTTATGGACCCAGCATTCTCTTCCCTTATGCAGTTACAAAGCTTCAGAGAACAGGATCCACACCACTATCAATTCCTTTCTCTCTACCTATGACATGTTGAATTTGACCTTTTGACTTTTGGAAGATCATCATGTTTTGATTTGCCTATGATCTATAGCACATGATTTTGCACATGAATATTGTTCCTCAGAGTTTTGTCCTGGTTTCTTCTTTCTGAGGAATATTGTCCACAGCCATGGCTATAATTAGCATCTATACAGTACTGATTCTGAAATAAGTAGCATCAGCTCAGATCATAATCCTGAACGTGAGATTCATGCATCCATGTTCTCTTTAATTTTTTTCTAGTCGTGCAGTAAAGATTCTAAGGGAGGCAAAAGGATGGCTCCCAAAATGTTCAAACTCATATCATCAGAAACTATATATACCTTCTCTTACAAGGCACAGGGACTTTGCAGATATCATAAAGATCACTGAGATGGGGTTGGTACCCCAGATATCCAAGTGGGTCCCAATCTTTTTTTTTTAAGATTTATTTATTTATGCATACAAGCTGGGGTACAGGACAGAAGTGTGGGTCGGCGAGAGGGTTCACCAGAGACAGAGTGGGGAGCAGAACAGGCAGATGGATGGAAATACACTGCTGAGGGGAGCAGCGGGCGAGGCAGGAGAAGTCTGCCACACCATGTGGGAATCTCACTGGCCGGGAGTCGAACTCGTGTCACCGCTGACGACAGCTCCACAGCGCAGTGCTTAAACGCTGCGCCACCAGGGAGGCCCGGGTCCCAATCTTATCAAATATGTCCTTCACAAAAGAAAATATTTCCTTATTGTGATTAGGAATTGATGTGATGATGGGACTAAAATTGGAGAAATGCAACATTGCTGACTTTGAAAATGGCTGAAGAAGGACACAGATCAAAGAATGGAGGTGGCCTTATCCACCTAGTAAGAAAAGAGAACAGTATCTCCTCCAGAGCCTCTAGAAAGGAACATAGCCCTGCTGACCCTTTGATCTTATTTATTTATTTACTTTTTGGTAAGAAATTTTAATACAAAGTTTAATACAGTTCAAATCAGCATTTTGGGTTCATTTCAACTCCTTTACTACTAAACCTATAGGCAGGAACTGCTTCAATTTCTCTTCTTCTCCCAGGTGATCGTGTAGCTAAATATCATATTTTCTTCATGACCTTATCTACTTGGTCATCACATTTTGGTATCAGTCAATCTTCTATTGATTATTTCTTCTTGCTTCAGACAATTTGGGTACTGGACAAGGACAGGAGTCTTTTTTTCCTTTTGTTTTGACATGGTTATAAATTTCTTTCTAGATATATTATAGAATACAGATACCAATCTCTTTCATTTTTAGATAACTAATGGTTGTTGTCTGATTCTTCTCAGCCTGCAATCCCTGTTGGAGTCTACCAAGGCCTCACAGAATGACAACACAAAAATAGTTTTTGTTGTAATAAACATTTACCTTTGATTCCAGATAATATTTCTTTTTTGGTCTGGAGGTCTGTAATTGAGAGTTAAAAGTGATCCAGGTTTTTTGTTGTTTTTTAAAACAGGAAAATTTTTCTATGAAGTAATTAGTACTTCAACAGACTTGAAGTGTTCCTGTTGTGAATACAGCTGACAGCATAAATTCTTTATCACCATAATTGGAATGGGATCTCATTATCAGTACTTTTTCACATAATTACATAGATACTTTTAAAAACTAAGGGCTAGATTGCTATGAGTTATTTTTTATGGTTAATTATCTCAGTTTCTTATTATAGTAGTTGAAAAAATATAAAATGGGCTGTCTGAGAAAACAAAATATACCTAATAGAAATTTGTGTATCATAATGATTCACATGGAACCAAATGAGCAATATCTTTCTGAATAAAGTGTTTCTAGGATAAAAAACAACTTCTTAATGCTAAGAATGAAAGTCTAGGTTATCACTCTTTTTTTCCAATGTTATCTAATCTTAAAAAAATGGGAAATATACAAACTAAAGATTAGTTAATTAATACACCTATAATCAAAACCTCTGATCTTAGGGATATGTATGTATCGTTTTTAGTCATTTACCCTTAGAAATAGTAAACTACTAATTTAAGAATATATTGTATTACTGTGGGAATTAACATGAACAACACTTTTTCCTTTATTCTAGAAATTTAGTTCAGTGAGATAAGACACACAAGAAAACACATGTCAATAAATAGTTAATACCAACCTAACATGTATTAATTTCTCAAAATGTAGATGTAGACAAATGTAAAATTCAAAGTCTAAACTCCAAAGGAGTGGCTGACTCATCTCCAAGTATAGAATAAAGAGGAGCACATCACAAAGTGACACAAGTTAGATACAATTTAGTATTTAAGGGGACTAAGAAAGGAAGAGATCATTTTTGGGGGGGCATTAGAAACATTTTATTATTGGTGTAAAATCTTCACTAATCCTTGAGGCATTTAAAAGATAATTTTAGACATTTCTTTTTTTTTAAAAAAAGATGTATTTATTTATGCATATAAGAGTTAGGTGTAGGTCAGAGCTGGGGTGGTGAGAGGATTCACCACAGACAGAGTGGGGAGCAGAACAGGCAGATTGACTGAAATACACTGCTCCGGGGAGCAGCGGATGAGGCAGGAGAGGTCTGCTGCGCCATGTGGGTTACCTACCTGGCCAGGATCGAACTCATGCGGCAGTGGCTGTGGACAGCTTCATAGGCTGATATTTAACCCCTTGTGCCACCAGGGGGGCCCAATGTCAGACTTTTCAATGTGAGAGGAAAATAAGGCAGGAACATGAAGATGAAGACATTGAAAATAACAAACTGTTGCATTTAAGTAAAGATGGGATAACTTAAGTGAAAAAGTAATAGCTAAGGCTTGGAAAGGACACTGTAATTAAATTGAAAATGATATGACATACTCAATTTTATGTATCAATAAAGAAAATGTTTCTTACTTGTGTTCTTATTTACTTTTCCTTTCACCCACAAAGGCCTACCATAATTCACTTGTTCACAAAATTGCATGCACTACTAGATCATCTGATAACTAATCTTGCTTTATAAAGGATTATCTAAACTAATAAAATGAGACTATAAAAGGAAAGAGGTTGGTCTCTCATTTAAAGACTATTAAATATAAGAAAAAACAATGGAATAAGGTGAGTAAAATTTCTATAATTTGATGCCTGGTTGAGTCTATCATAGCAGTAAAAAATTAAAAAGTCAGAAACTATATATACATTCTCTTTTTTTTATTAATTTTTTTTATTGTTATTTATGTCTTTTACATTTTGTATTCCCCTTGTGCAGTCCACCAGTCCACCACCAATTCACCCGTGATCCATCTCCATGGTCCCCTGTATCTCCTCTCTTCCATTTTGTGCCCTTATCCTCCCCTCCCCCCCCACCCCCACTGCTGAGTATCTGTCTCCCACCTGGCCTCCCTATAGTCCTGTTATAAGTGAAACCATTCGATATTTTTCTTTTTCTTTCTGGCTTATTTCACTGAGTATGATACATTCTCTTACAAAGCACAGGGACTTTGCTGATTTCATTAAGGTCACAGACTGAGATGGGACTGGTACACGAATTACATTGCTTCATAAGTATTTTTAAGTTGTCTTGTTTAAAAAGAATAAATGGAAATCCTGAAAGTTACATTATTAATACAAGTGAGATCTAAAAAACAGTCCTTAGAAGTATTCAAGATATCTAAATTAGAGGAGGAACATTGTTTTAAAGCATGAGTTGAGAGATACTAGCAACTCCAGGGAGAAGTGACCCTTTGTTGAAAGCAACTATAATTCTTTTTAAATTACTTTAAGAATACATTGTCAATATATTCCTAAATTTTATTTTGACAGTAGCCTGGATCTTTCAATAGATGAAACATCTTTGTCCTTCATTAGTTTTATATAATTTGTCATTTGAATGCTGGTCAGCACAGAAACACCACTTGATGGAAAATAAGGCACAGATAGCAGGGAGCTCCCCGCATGCTAATCATTCTCCCCACCACCCAAGCCCCTGACTTTCTTTATGTGAAGTTCTCCTTTCTCTTCAGTGCTGTTCCATCAGCAGTGGTATAAGTAGAAGTCAATTCTAACTAGTCAAGCAACTATGACTTTCTGAACTTTTTGAGAACTTAAAAACTTCTTGGTGTGGAAAAAAAAACTTCTTACACCTTTCTTTCTAAAACGTGCGTAGAAAATTTAAGTTTGGCATTTATGCAAATACAACAGCCATATTTTATGAATATTCTGAGGGAGGAGTGAATATTGAGAAGGGTGAATATTGAATAAAACTGAAGTAAAAGAAAGTAGGGAAGATTTTAGTTTTAGCTGTTCCTTCTCTAAACCCTAAATTCTGTCATTCTGTTGCCAATTTTTTGAATAATCTAGAATAATATATTTACATATTTTACTAATATTTGTACTTCATGTATGTATATCAATTCCCTGAAATACCTGGTATGTTATATATGCTTATACTGTATAACTCCTTAATATGCAGAATTAAAGTATGCAATTATTGTAGTCTACAAAAATCCATATCATTATAGGCTAAAAATCTCATAAAATAAAAAATAGATAAATAACATTTATAAAGATTAGGATTCTTTACCTATTTTTTAAAGTTTGTCTTCGAGGTGAAAGTACTCTTATTACAGTTATAAAACATATATACTTTGAACTAACAATTTCATTCATAGGGGTATCATAGAAAGAAATGCACTTGATTTTTTTTTTAAAGATTTATTGATTTATACATACAAGCTGGGGCACAGGCCAGAGGTGTGGGGCGGCGAGAGGGTTCACCAGAGACAGAATGGGGAGCAGAACAGGCAGATCAGAAATACACTGCTGAGGGGAGCAGCAGGCGAGGCAGGAGAGGTCTGCCGTACCATATGGGATTCTCCCTGGCTGGGCATTGAACTAGCATCGCGCGCTGCCGACAGCTCCACAGCGCAGCGCTCAACCGCTGTGCCACCAGGGAGGCCCAATGCACTTGATTTTATTGGTGTGTACAAGACACTTGTAGAAATATCTCAGTAGCAATAAAAATTGGAAAAAATGAATGCCCATAAATAGAAGATTTTTTGAATAAAATAGGATATATTTAATTTTTTTTAATTTTTTTCAGGCACAACTTAAATTAATTAAAACTATCCCAGTTAATGTGTATAGGTTTCCAAAACCTGTAGTTAAATGGGGAAAAAAAAAGTTAAGTGAGAAAGAACCATGACGAATATATTGTACTTACATAGGAATTTGCAAATATTTATGTGGTATAGTGTTGCATACTAGCATGAAGAAAAATATCGAAGTATATATACAGGATTGTTAACTTGGGCTATTTTATGGGTGGCTAAACTGAGGATCAAAAAAATAGAAATAGGAACCATACTCCAAACAAGAAAGAAAAAGAAAATTACACTATAAATTGATACAAACAACCACAAAATCTAGCCCTGTGTTCCCAGTTAGGATATTAGTAATTTGCATAATTAAGTCCATCGAAATAATAACTTAAAGATGGGGAAAAAGAAATTTAGTGTGATACCTTGAAGTCCGCAGGTGGAGATTTGAATTCTCATTTCATGTTTCTCTTTTCCTAAGAAAAAAAATCTGCTTAGTGGGTTTCTGAATATTTTATGGGTCAGAGCTAGCCAGAATGTTTTCACTAAATCTGATTTTAAGACTCAGTACCTCGGCTATACTTTTTGGATATTCTCTGTCTTAAGAGCTTGGAGGAGGGCTAACGGGTTTGGCTGGTCCCTCAAAGTCAGCATCTTTAGGCTACTGTTTCCTCTATTTCCTCTGTCTGTGTTATTGCTGCTAGTTACTCTATCAAAGTTATTAACATTGATTGCATGAACATATTTTGAAAATCTTTACCAAGAAAGTATTAGTAGTGCCCCATTTTATTGAAGGGAATGAGTTTAGCTCTTAAATAACTTTTTAAGGTTTTTTGTGATTTGTAAATGGTAGCAGGATTGGAACCATGTCTGTTTATCTGAGAAATCTAGATGCTTAAAATCAAGCAAAAAACAAACCAGGGATTTTTTTCCCCCTCTACCTGTCTGCCTTGTTCCTTTTTAATTACAACTCTCAGAAATGCTTTGGCTCAAGGTTTTGACCTAACTTAGGGTTTGAGAAAAATAGAACAAATGATCTTTTCTGCTTGCTCTGCACTGAATCTTGTCACCAATCCAGAGAGTAGTGTAAATATTCTGCACTGTCCACCAAGCCACTGGAGTTCCATATTGGGGTTTGAGAATAAGACCTCAAATAATATATGATTAAAACTTTTTTTTTTCCTCACCTATTTTCCCACTCCAAGAACTTCACAGAGTGGATGACTTTGAGAGTATTACTTGAATATCTTATTGCCTGCTGGGCAATACAAACACTAAACACTTTGAACACTGTGTGTTGTTTATTATTGAGGTGAAATTTATATAAAATACATTTAATCTTTTAAAAATGAATGTGATTTTTCGGAGACATTTCATACATTCACTATATTACTCAACCACCAACTCTATCTAGTTCCAAAATATTTTAATCACCCCAAACAGTAATCCTGAACCTGCTAGTTACTCCCAACACTCTATCCTTCAGCTCGTATCCAACATTAGAGTTTAATCATTTTTCCCTGCATTAACAAAACTAACAAAGTTAATTATAATTCCTGGGACTTCTATGCACAATTAGGATTGCATACTCATGTCACAATTTAGTGGTGAAAAATAAATAATGTATGCAGGGCCTCTGGCACAACATCTGGGGTCTGGGAGACACTGAATAAAAGTCTGTCTCCCCCACTATACTCATTCATGCATATTTATTATTGTATACGTATATTGTATACATATATATTATATGCATATTGTATATGGAGTAGTAGGAGCAATAACTGGCTTGTCACTCTTAAACTGGGAACATCTTACCGCCTCTACAAAGTTTTATGAATAGTATGTAATTTATCCTTTAAATCTCTTCAGAGGGTAAAGAGGACAGAGAAAAAAAAAGAAGAGAGGATAAGAATGGAAAGGAGGGATGGGGTGGAAAGCAAAGGAGATTGTATTTTTCTAACTAACAGAGGGAAGTTTAGGGTCACAGCGTGAAAGAGGATGCAGAGCAAGAGCCTGGAAGGAAACTTCATTTCACTGACTTGCTCACCCCCTTTCCACTTGGTTGCACTGCTCTAAATGAGCTCTCAGAGAAAGTGATCTCTAAAATATGAGAGAATGCTAAGCAGGGTGATTCACAGGGTGGGGGGGATTGAAATTTCCTAAAGGACAGTCTCAGTCTCTCAGTCATTAGAAAGTCACTTTCTAAAGTCAGCACTGCACAGCAGGGAGGCTTTTAGGGCCTTCCATTTACTTATAAAAGAAAGTCAGAAAAGCAGAATGAGTGGAAAAGAGCTGGAAAGTTTGAATGCATTGTAAACAACGAGGCAGTGGAAACCAGGTTTCTGAGAAATGGAAATCGCTGGGAGGATGCCTGGGAACTGAATAATATTCAATGGGGTCTGAAAAAAGTATGCGGCTCCAACTGAAAATCGATTAGAAATTTTGGTGTGTGTGTGTGTGTGTGTGTGTGATCTCAGTCATGAGAGGGAAAATTATATTTACTCCCATACTGAGATGAATTGAAAAGTGAAACGAACTTAATCTACTCTCTTTCTTTCTCTTTTTTAATTTAACCCAAAATTCTAGCAGTTTGATAAGAGAAAAATATCTCTGGAGGATTTGTATACTTTCTCTAAAAAACAAAGATATGTTTAATCTGCAAGAATAAATGTGCAAGAACAACTCGTATAGCAATAGCCTAGCAATCATAATTAATGTAATTAATTCACTAACTTATATCCTTTTGAAAATAAGCTAGTGAAATGAATGCATTTGAAAAGTGTCACTCCACTACTTTCATGAGTTGGACTATTCTCAGATATCATAGAAATACATGATTTTTACTAAAAATAATAATTTCTGGAAAATGACAAATAAAACAGTAATAAACTGATTAACGCATATATTTGCCTTTAAAAAAACTTAAAAAAAAGTGTTTGGAATTTTAAAGCAAAACTCTTCTGGAAACTTTAGACCATCAATTTTGCCATTCCCTCTTTTTTATCCTGGAAAATATTTTTTTTATTACTCTTGGTTTCCTAGAGTACTACTATGGAATACCAAAACAGTATGCTCATCAATTGTTTCTCTTTAAAAATTTCGTTAAGAGATTGGACTCTGTTCTAAAGCAATTTCATAGGTAAAATCCACAATGAATCTTGTTTTGCAGCACTACAGTCTTCTCTGCATTAAACAGGGCAACCAGGTGGTGATCTGCCCTTCCTCCAGTCCATCCTTTCGATTCCATGAATGATCTATAGAATTATGAGTACCTCAATTAGTTTACACTAAACTTTGAGAAGGGACCACAGGACAAGATTATATAATACTTTGAATTACTCCAAGCTGAGTGCTTTGTAATGCTTCATACTCAGTCAATGATATAGTTACAGGGCAGGGAGAGGGGCACCCCAGAACCCCTAAACCTGCCCATTCTAAATAGGTTCTGCCATCTGCTGCACAAAGCCATAGCTTACGGTGGTGCAAAGACCTTCAGTGGAAAGGAACTTTAATATAATTATTGTGCAATACAGAAAAAAGGAAGAATAGGCAAGAATAAATTCCAAATAAAGCACCTGAAGTTACTCATCCCCTTCTGGGTAAATTTCGAGCCAAACAGGATCAACCAAAAAAAGCAGGGCCACTGAGCCCTGAAAGCTTGCCACAAGTCTGAGGCACCTCTTAGTGCCCCATAGGAAAGGGGCAGAAGGGGGCCCAGCATGTCTGGAAGGAAAAGAGTAAAATCAAAATTGAGATCAAAGCTGCCTTTGTTAACCTCCCCACGGGTCTCTCACACACATCTGTTTCAACCAGTCCAGGCCAAGAAGTCAGTGCAGCTTCTTCACATGTCTCTCTGCTGCACGTTCCAGCTCCTGGCTTTCTACCTCCTTCTTCCTTCTTTCTCCAGCTTCTCTCCTCCCTGCTCAGCTTCCCCCTTCCTTGAGTGGGGCAGGGGACCTGGAACCTCCCCTTTCCCTGGGGGCCACCCTGTTATGATATTACATAAAACTATTTTATATTGTATTTAGATCTGTTTTTATATTACTGAAAAAAATGGTTAAAACTTCCATAGGAGAAAGACAGGTAAATTTTTTTTATATCTATTGCATTTTGAAATAAGGCTAGAAAAATTAATGTCATCACTAATTACAATAAAATTCTGCTTCTGACAGGCCAGTCTTATTTATTTTTCCATTTATTAACTTAACTCAGTATTAATTAGTACTCTGGAATGCAGAGTCCAGTTATGGGAACATGATTAGGCTATGCTGAATTCTGACATGCATAAATAGAACTTTAGCTATTTCAGGATGAAAGTCTTAGTTAGAAGGTATGTTTCAAATAAAACTAAATTAAATTATCTGAGGACAGGGGTTTGGGATGCAATTAAATTTTTCAAACAGCATTTTTAAAGCAACTAACAGAAGGCTAAATCCTTTGAAAACATAAAAAATAAGGGATAGCATTACATTACAAATCTTAATAATTCTGGTTGCACAGTCTTCAAAAGAACTTTGATCTCTTAAAATGCCAACTATTTTTTTAGGGATGAGATGAAAGGAAGACATTTATTTTATCATCATCCACTCCTGATTTTCATAATCACCAAATATCAGTTTTCTTCTGAGAAATAGTGGGAATATTCCTATTTTGTTTGATTAGGCTATTCCTTGGAGTTACAAAGCAATATAATATTTGATGTTATGTGTAAAACACATAACCAAGGAATAGGAAAACAGTTATATTCCAAAATGTATATGAACTACCTGCAGGCTTTTTAAAAATAACTTTTGCTTTGCCTTGATAGGTAAGATTGAACCAAATTGTTTAAAGACATATTTATATAGATCTCATGAAATGTATTATAGATTTAGTTTTCTCTTCAGAATAATTTTCTTTTTCAGCAAAAACGGAAATGTAGACTTTGGCTTTGCATAAAATACCATGAAAAATTAAGTTTCCTTTATATAAATTGAACTGAAGGGCTCATTTGCTTGCAATAGCCAGGTAACTCAAGAATATTACTTTTAAGCTTAATTTGCTCTGATAACTGCCTCAACTTTTCATTTTTTTAAATCAGACCTTACGCATGCTTAACTGGGTTTATTCTAATTTACTCTATCTGTTCTGAATTTATTTTGAAATTTCAACAATGATAATAAAATGAATGAATATTCATCTCTCTAGGAATGTTGTTGTGGGACATTTTTAGTGGGATAACACATATTATCAGGTTTCTCACTTACATTAATGGTATGTAAGTTACTTGGGCTATTTTTATATCCTACACAAGTCTTTCTGCAACTAGTATATTTATATCTAGTGGATAACTGAAAGTGAATCATAAAATTATTGGGGAATTTCTGAGTTCTTGTTAGGTGACCCTTTGTTTTCCATAAATGATGCAAGACTTGGAAATATATAGGGAAAAGAGTACTTCTTCCCCCAAAAGAAAAGTGTGGAAATATTAAACATTTATATTTTGTATTCACTTTGGAAGTTAAAAATGGGATCTGAAGAAATAGATTATTGGCAACTGGATGGAACCAAATGCTACTTTGTCATACACTAAGGGCAGATCTGGCCAGAAGCAATTACTGAGCAGTAACAGAATGCTAGTAGGAAAGATTTTCCAAGAACTGGATGATACGTATTCTAAAGGAATATGTTACTAATTTGGAAGATATACATGATCATTGTTTTTGACTATCACTGAGAAGATATATAGATAGCACTGAAATTCTGAGTTATCTAGCCATAACCTACTTGCCAGTCCTCTATATCTGGTTACTTTTTAAATATTCCCTTTGATCCTGTCATGCCCAATGCCTTGCTCTTTTTTCTCTATGCCTTGTGTTCTCATATCCAACTATACCCATATTTCCTTTCTATGAATTATTGAATACATTAGAAAATGAATTGTATTTAAGTTATCTATTTGAGTCCTCAGGGACATCAATAGTTCCTGATTTTCCAGGGAACATGTGATATACACCTGCTGAATGACGGAAACTCTCCTAACTTAGCTATTATATGTAACACTTCACTATGTGTATGATGTGGTTATAGGCATATCCTTGTATTTGATCTTTTCACAGTCAAGTTGTGAGGAAGGTAAAATTATTCCACTTTATAAATGAAGTGAATTCATCTCCGGAAGGTTTACCTGGCACTTCAGTTATTCTAACATCAAGGTATGCCATTTGCTATACCCAGTCACGACTCCCTCTACTGCCAATTTGTGCTCTTTTTTAAGAGAAGGAATAATGTACCTAGACCAAACCAGTGACTTCTGAGTTGCCTATATAGGAGATTAAATCTAATATAGAAAAAAGGTCTTCAGGTCTTCTCATCTCTACTTTTTATTTAAATGTCATGAATTGGAAAGACATATTTTATTGAAGAGAATTTTGTCTCTCCTATCACCTGACAGAATTAGTTAGGGCTTTAGCGTATTAATCCTTGTATTATGCAATGTGGACATTTTAAGTTTATTTTCTTACATCATTACTTATTTGGAACAATATATGATTTCTCCCCCCAAGTGCAGTCCCTATAGTTCTTCTACTAACATGAGACCTGTGACCCATCACTATAATCCCTTGTGCTCTTCCCTCCATTGGTGGCATTTTCTTCTAGGTCAAATAACCCTGCAAATCAACCATACATTTTCATAGCTAATGCATCAAAATATAAGATTCAAATCTAAGTACTCTAACAACACTAACTTGGTTAAATTAGACTGACTTTTTATAGATCACTTATTTTGATGAATAAATAATGCGCACATTTAAAAGGACAATATATCTCACATGAAGGGTAGAGCAGATTTTATAAAACTAACCAAGTGTTTTGATCTGAAAAGCAAATAAAAGCAATAATAATTACCATCACTCAACCAAAAACTGACCAAATTCTTGAAAACACAAATCAAACAAAATATTTAAGTAAACAGTGTGTAAAAAGCAACAATATTATACAGCTCTATATTGAGGTAGAGGGATGACCATAATACATGATTGGAAAGAGAAAGCTATGAGGTAATATATTTCTTATCCCACCAATATTTTTCTTCCTTTTTCTCTCATGATTATTTTAGTTATTTCAAATCTCTTATGGTCCATCTAAAGATTAATATTTTTTGGTCTATTTTCTTGAAAACCACTGGGATTTTAAGAGTGATTGCATTAAGTCTATATTTTTTTTGGTGGCATAGTCATCTTGAATATGTTGGTGAACATACTGAAGATGAACATGAAAAAGGAATGACTTGTATTGTATACTTTAGAAGTGTCTTGTGGTTTTCATTGTATAAATCTTTCACCTTCTTTCTTAGGTTAGTTCTCAGCATTTGAGTCTTATTAATCTGATTATGAATGGAATTATTTTCTTAATTTCTTTATATTCTCATTATTACATATCAAGATTCAACAGAGTTTTTGTATATCAACTTTTTAACCAACCACTTTGTAGTATTCATTTATTGTTTCTAATAGCATTTGGTTCAGTCTTTAGGATTTTCTATGTATAGTATTGTGTTACCTCTCGGTAATAACAGTTTGAACTCTTTTTTTCTAAGCTGGATTCCTTTTATTTGTTGTTTTCTGAGTACTATAGCTAAAACCTCTAATACTAAATTAAACAAAAGTGGTGATAGTGGGTAACTTCACTTGTTCCTGATCTTAAAGGGAAAACAAACCTTTAGTTTTTCACTATTAAATATTATATTGACTATTGGTTTGTGATATAAAGTATTTATTTTGTTGAGGTAATTTCCTTCTATTACCATCTTTTTAAAAGTTTTTATCATAAATGGGTGTTGTATCATGTGAAATGTGTTCTTTGAATCTATTGATGGTATCATATGATTTTAATCTTTTCTTTTGTGGATGTTATACAATACATTGATTGATTTAAGTATATTGAATCATCCTGGGGTAAATTCCACTAGGTCATGATGTATAAAGGCTATGATACAAAATGGAGTTACAAAAGTGGGATGACATAGTTCCTACCAACAGAGATAGCACAAAATTGAAATGGACATTTTTAAATGCACAAAATTAAAATACAGTAGGAAAACAAATTTAAGAAAATAATCCATGAATCATAACAGAACAGTAAATGTTTTAGATTTTGCAGGATTGGCAGATATTCAAAAGGAAATTGTATGAAAATATGAATAGTACAGTTTCTGAAAACTATAAATAGACCAAAGACTGTGATACAGTTTGAAAGTATAGTTAGATTTTTTTTAAAGATTTATTTATTTATGCATAGAAACTAGGGTACAGGCCAGAGGCATGGGGCGGCGAGAAGGTTCACCAGAGACAGAGTGGGGAGCAGAACAGGCAGATCGATGGAAATACACTGCTGAGGGGAGCAGCCAGTGAGGCAGGAGAGGTCTGCCACACTATATGGGAATCTCAGGCCAGGTGTCGAACACATGTTGCTGCTGTCGACAGTTCCACAGTGCAGCACCCAACTGCTGCGCCACCAGGGAAGCCCCTATATTTAGATGTTTTGCCTGACCATGGAAAACCTTGCATGCCATGCTAAGGAGTCAGCACATGCAATTTTATATGCTTTGAAAACATCTCAGCATCTAGCCAGTGAAGCCAAAAAGAACAATTACCAATAGTCAGGATTAAAATAAGGTAACAGCAGTGACTGTGGAGAAGAGAGATAGGAGAACTATTTTGGAGTAAATATGTATTACAGATTTTAGTAGTAACTGCCAGAATCAATAGCTTATTTAAGGACATGAATTCCTTGAGGCATTTTCCCCTTCAAACATGAAATATGGAAACATTTGTTTACAAACACAAATTGATAAATTTGCCTTTTTAGTTCATCAAAGAAGACCAATTCCTATCATGAGAGAATGCTATAAAATGGAATAATATGTGCTTTTCCTTTGTAGACGTATATTAAATAATTGCTAACAAACGTAATGCCCATAATCTTCTGAAACGAAATATTTTATATCTAGATTTCATATGTAACTTATTTTCCTATTGCTATTGAATTATATTGCATCATGATATATAATTAATTCCAAACATTTCATCAAGATATTCTAGTATTTAAAAGAAAATCTGGAGGTCAAATTTTAAAATATGATCCTGCACTGCTCTGGATGCTAGAAACATAGAGGTAAATAAAACAGACCAAATACTAGCCTTTGTGGAGGTTTATTTTTTTATACTTTTGAGAGGAAAGAAAAAAACATATAGCTTAAAAACTTTATTATGTCAGAGGACCATGAAGAGAATTAAATTGTGGAAGAAGGATACGATGAGGTGGATTCAGATTTGAGATTATAAAGATAGTGGATATTGAAACCCTTATTCAGTAAGTGGTATTTGAATATACACCCAAAAGAAGTGAAAAAAGTGAGCTATCCTACCATATGGGGATAGAATTTTCTGATTAGAAGAATCAACAAGTACAATAACCCTGACACAAAAAGCATGTCTGGTAGGTCTGAAGAATAAGGAGAGAGTATTGCTGACCAAAAGTGAGTAACAGGGTGGTTGGTAGGCAATAAAATAAAAGAGACATTGGAGGTGAAATCATGTAAGAACTATAGGCAATTGTTAGAACTATATGTTTTATTTTGAGTAAGATATGAAGTAAAATTCTGATGATTGACATGATCGGATTTACACCCACTGAGAATATACTGCTAGCAATAATGTGACAAAGTGGATGTTCACAGTAATTATTAAAGTGAAAGAAGTTGCTGTTTTGTGTTAAATTAGTAGTAGCAGAGGTACTAGAAAAATTACATTTTTACCAGTTTCTTTAAAAAGAAGGTCTATTCTTTGGGAGACAAACGTGGGATTACACTGGTCAACAGTGAGGTTTTTACTGACTTAAAAAGGCCCTAATCTGTAGTATCTTGGTATGAATATAACCCTAAAAATTTTTTATTAGCTCTCGTTTTGAAGATATTTCATATAATTCATTTTATATGTTTCACCGTGTAAATTTATCCAATAGGACTGCAACAACATCATAAATCAGCTTAGAATGATGTAATATTGCATTGTAATTGCATAATACTATCATGCACACATCATCCAGAGTTGACTGCATCATTTTCTGATGCAATGCAATACTACTGCTGGGCGGCTGCTGAAGGAAGCTGATGTCAGCAGTGCACTATAGAAAGTCCTGTTGGAAAGTTTGAACATTGAAAATATTTCAGAATTTGTGCAAGACAATTGAAGCTACTGTTCCATAGAACTGTTATTATTTTATCCATTTATGCACAGCACAGAACAGTGATGCCTCGAAAGTGCATTAATAGCATGGACAATTTCTGCTCTATTTGTGGGGAAGTGACATTTGCCAATCAGAAGAAAAGTATCACTTCTCAAGTGAAGAAGGCTTCTCAGCTATACTTCAGATGCAAGGTTGGTGACCAAGACAAGCCTTGGCCCCACATATGCTGTGTTCCACGTACAACACAGCTTTCACAGTGGTGAAATGGCAGAAGACCATCCATGCCATTTGCAGTCCCCATTGTGTGGAGAGAGCCAAGCAACCACATGAAAGACTGTTACTTCTGCTTGGTTCCTCCTCTTTCTGGTGGAATAATAAAGCAAAAGAAGTCGAGAATAGTCTACCAAACTTTCCGTCTGCATTGAGACCAGCTCCACATGGTGAGGGACTTCCTATTCCAGAACCTCCAGCACAATATTCTCTTGATTCATCTGGTGTGGACAAGGGTGAGCTGACCTGTTCTTCTCCTGTTCCATCAGCATGCAGTGATCCAGATTTTCACTGTGGTGCATCATCAACCCCACACAGACTAGCACAGAAAGAACTAACTGACCCGGTTCATGATTTGGACTTATCCAAGGACAAGGCAGAATTGAGAGGATCAAGACTCAAAAATGGAATCTTCTAGATCTTCTAGAAGAAGATGTCACAATTACTTTCTATCGAAAGCACCACCAGCAGTTGGAGCCTTTCTTCAGAAAGGAAAGTATTCCGGTATTCTGTTCCGGTATTGAGGGTCTCATGAATGCCTTAGAACTCACTCATGATCCATAAGAATGGAGACTATTTCTAGACTCTTCGAAACTGAGTCTTCAGGCTGTGCTTTTGCCTAATGGAAACCATCTTCTGTCTATTCTATTTCTGAACAACTGTACAAAAGACAAATGAAGACATCTAAGAAGTAGTCTATGACTTGATTTTTTTACAGATATTATCTGTAGGCCTATTACTATTGGCATGCATTTTGTGATGTAAACATCAATTTATTGCAGATTACAAAAAAACTAGAACCAAAATTAGAATTTGACTGTCATATTCGTGTTGAGCACATTCAAATTGATAGGAAATTACTAATTTTATTTCAGTAATATGACTTTTGTAAAATTTGTTGACCAGTGTTATCTAAACACCCCTTCCTTTAACTGCCCTACAATGCTACCAAGATAAGATGCTTTTATGGTTCTGTTATTCATTCATGGATAGTATATAAGTGGGAGATGGGCCTTGGTACATGGAAAATAATGTAGTTGCATTGGTCACCTAATGAGTATCATGGAATTAATTGCATATGAGAGAATATCTTTACCAGGAAGGTATGCACTGTGCATGGATAGCTTAAGATTTATGTGGTTAACCTTTGACTATGATCATTAAAAGGTGGTTAATCAGAATGGGGAGTTATTTCTCATACATTCATTTTCTCAATAGATGTCTCGCTTAATTATGATTAGCTCATTGTTTTATCTTGAGAATAATTTCATTTACTAGGAAATGAAACATTTGTATCACCAGGTGGGCAATAATAAGAATACTTTCAGTTCATTAAAAAGTTTGAAATTTACTCCCTATTCTTCATCTCACAAACTGTGATAATCAACCTGAGAGTAAAATTCCAATACAACTTCACTTGACTATGCTTAATTAGAGTTTAATGTCAACTTACCACTTTTTAAATTAGTATCACCAACTCTAGATTATTCTGTCAATTCGCTTTACTCCAAAGGGTAGTTCTGTTTCTGTTTTCTTTCGTGCTTTTATTTATTTGCCACATTATGGGGTCTATAAATCATATTGCCATTCTGATCATCATCCATCTCAGCACTAGTCCACAGAAATCTTTGAAATCATCCCTGTGTTTCAACCAAAATACATTCTAACCCTGATTTTTGTCTGTTTGCTTGTTTGCCCTGGTTGCTTTCCATGCCTTAGACATTACTACTGTATTTCCATCAGGCTATATTATTAACATCAGTAAGTCTATTTGTACTACTTAGTGTATTGTCCCACATCATTGCCTGGAAACTTCAAAGGTTTATCTTTCATATTTATAACTTCAATCCATTTGGAAATGATTTTTGTGTATGGTGTGAGGTATGATTCAAGTTGCATATTTTTGTATATCAATATTCAGTTAACCCAATGCTGTTTATTAAAAAGGATTTCCTTTGGATAATATAGAGAAACAAAACAAGGTTTCAGATAAAGCCAAACCAAAAACAAACTATTGAACACTAACTGTAGAATTGAGATTACCAAAGGGGTAGAGAGAAGGGAAAGCTCAAAGTGGGGAGGGAGCACAAGGGTTATAATTGAAAACTGTGAATATTTTGGTTGTGGTGTCGTATGGCAACAACAATAGGTAGGGGAGATCCCATACCTCTAAGTCATATGCAACATTGTAAACCTAAGTCCAGTTTAACCACAATTAAATAAAAAAAAAACTATTCTGAAATATTCTTTTCCATTGTTGTAGTTGTCTGTTCTTATGCCAATGTCACACTATTGTACTAAGTGTGGATTTTTCTAAGTTTTGAAAACTGGTATGAAATGTCTTCCCTGTGCTTATTGTCAACAAGAGTGATTTACTTTTGGGAACACTGTCAATTAAGTTCCATCTTAACTGAAACTAGAAATGTGATGATTAAGACCTGATATTTATCCTCAATGTCTAAGGATTTCAGCACCATCCTTTTAGTTTGGGAATCCTAAAAGTAATCTTGCATTCTCTTTACTGCTTGAGTTTATGTAAAATGCATCTTAACATCTCATCCTTCTTGCCACTTCTCAAATGATCATAAATTCTAAGGACATAAACAATGAAAATACCTGAAACACATCTCTGGTTATGGGATAAATGGGGGTAGATAGATAAGACCTAATTTAGAAATATTACTCCTGTTTTGTGAAAACAGATGTACCACAAGAGTGGAAGTAATGGTACTGGTTGGAAGGTTGCGATGACCCAAGTATACTATAGTTTGGGCTATCTTAGCAATTGAAGTAATGAAAGTGTTAAACCTATTTGGAAGATAGAACTTTCAGAGTTATTGTGTGAAGAATGGGAGTGGATTAAAGGACTCCAAGTGCCTAACTTGAGCAAATAAGCAACAGGAGATTTAAAAGGAATAGCCAGTGAATAGGAGGAAAATAAGATGTGTGCGGTATCTTGAAATAAAAAAAAGAACAGTCTTAATAAAAAAAAAATGTTGCTTCCTCAAATGCTATGGATAAGTTCAGTACAATTGAGTTAATGGTCAATTTTTAGGTTGACCATTAACTGAAACATATGGAGGAGACTAGAAACTTGATTAAGAAAAGTCATGGTGCCATAGTGGGGAAAAAGCCTGACTTAGTGTGCCCAAAAGAATGGGAGACAATTGGAAATGTGTAGGTAATTTCTGAGCTATTCAGTCATCTTTTAAAAAGTATTTTTGCTACCTGTGGTCTGCCAGTAGTAAGATTCAACAACCGTTTAAGTTCCATTCCTACTCTCTTTGGCACAGTAAATAATCATAAATTAAACTTTATTAAAAAGAACAAAAACTATCTAACATGGAAGGTAATTTAATGTTCCAGTAAGTGATTTTCCCTTATTTCTCTTTCTTCTATTTTAAAATGTGTCAGGGGAGAGTAACTTGAAAGGTCAAAATTTGCACATGTTGTGGCTCCTAGATGATACAGAATGAAAGGTTTTAAATCATTCACTGTGAATGTACTTAAGAATTGCTGGAGAAAGTGCAAGATATGGCATTAGGAACTAATATATAGCTATGGCTAAAATCCAAGTCGACAATGTCTTACCTCATAGGAAAAGTTGTAAGTTCACTGTGCTGTAATGCAAACAATACCTTGTCATGTCTGAGATAAATAGTCATTTTATGCATTTAATATAATAATTCATATAATTGATGATGGGTTTTAAATGCTAGCAGTTAAGTATTGCGTCAAAAATAAGTATGTTTTGTAAAATATGGAGTTGGTGGCCAGGTCTTTTGTTAATCTTGTGACTCAGTTTCCATTGTATTGAAATTATTTAATGATGTTTATCAATAGAAAATTAATGTTGAAAACAGACCTGTGGTTATAGTTTAGATTGGACATGTTGGGAAATGTCATCTTAGGTAAACTTGGGTAGCAGTCTTGAAATTTTTAATAAATTATCTTCACTAAAAGTAATATTGGAAGCATAAGAAATGAAATACAGCAAATGAGAACATAATGAGAAAATAACACTGGCAAGTAGTATTTCATTACTCTGTTACCCAATGTTCTGTACAGTGTAGTTATTGTGAAATGGCTTTATATTGTTCTCATAATATTATGTAAGTTACCAAGGTTATCGTGTTTTTAACCATTAATATTAGGAATCAAAGGCTTAACAGAAGCTTGATCTTAAACATATCCTTTTTTAACATGAACTTATGTGATTTATTAAAAGACATCCTTTACCTTAGTGCTGAAACTGCCATGTTAATTTTCTCAGGTTAGATAGTGATTATGAGCTAGAATATACTGAACATTAGAAAAACTTAGAAAGTCATTATCTAGGTCATTTATATCTTTCCCATCTTTTTATATCAAAATAAAGCTGTGGCTTAAGATTTTGCTAG